>VDFB02104880.1:0-23000 GCA_007258455.2 Sequoia sempervirens | reverse complement strand
GACATTATTGCATGTATGGGCCCAAGAGCACATACTAATGACTAGACCAGATGGTGTTATGAATCGAGATCTGGAGGATCCATATTCTTATAGGTACTCTAATTTTTAACACTACACTTGACCTAGCCAACTATCTTATTGGCATCACATTAATTATGATATGTCCACTTTTGTTTGGAGACTATGGTTAGGCTGTGAGGCCTGCCATGATGATCAGGAGCAGATCCCTTACTTCTGGCAGACATGATTGTTAATAGGCCATGTGGACTCTTTTCTTGTACGTTACTTACCAGATCGGGTTATTTTCCAATTTGGAGAGCGACAAACGTGGTTTGTAGATGTCTATCATGCTCATTTTGGGAGGACTACCCAAGAGGTTAGGGTGTAGGGACCATAAGCTTCATCTATAGATGTTGTAGCTGAGTTTCACCATCTTGCCCCATTTCGATGGGGTTGGCCAATAGGTTTGGTAGACCAGGGAATGACACATGATTATGATCATTGGTGGGCTCATTAGGTTCCTCTTCATTTTATAGATCCTACTGGACAACAGGATCAACAAGATAGATAGCATCCTAATCCAATGCGACGGGATTAGCTAGTAGCATAGGGTCCTCCTCCACCTGGGGATGCAGTAATAGTAGTACATATTGCTTAGTTGATAGATGTGAGGGATACAAAGGTTGAACAGAGGCAGTCTACCAAGGCACAGGTTGCAACATTGACTGCCGAGAGAGATAGCCTTCGATAGGAGAGGGATGTGCTAATGCAATAGCTTTCCATAGAGAAGCAACAAAGAGTAGCCACAAATATTTCAGTAGCCTCCTCTATTCCCATGGCTCAGTATTAGGCTGAGCGAGAGCAATTATTACAGAGGTGTACATATTATCAGACACTCTATGAGGCCTTTATTCCCAAGTCACAAAGATGGCCTCATTTTGGAGAGTCGAGCACTCAGGCAAGTGTGAAGTCAAGTGTTCATTCGGTTAGGTAGCCTGACCAACCTCTAGTCATGCCAGAGCCATCTCCCCATCATACCCAGGAGTAGCCAAGATCTCCACCTCGGGATGACTAGCAGGGATGAGTTTTCTTGATCTTTTTATGATATGTATTATATCAAAGACTTTGTGTAGACATGATTTTTTGTACATACATTCATTGGCCCAACTGAGGCCTCGCATATATATATATATATATATATGTATTTTTTTTATATGATATCACACATGGTACTTGATGATGTATATAAAAATCTCAGTTTTGATGATATATGAGATATACCATGTTTTGATTCGACTTTATTATGTGTTTATGTGATGATTATGGATGATGATGTATACATACTTATATCTTATACTTTTTTGATGCATGCATATGATGTAGATGGATGGATGATTTCTATATCAAAATTTGTGGATACAGTATGGAGCCATTAGTTAGAATAAGTGTTTGATGATTTAGAGATGGATAGAAATTGATGTAGTTACTGACGAGTTTTGATTTTTCTTTCATGGAGGATTTGTATCTTTTAGCAATCCTTTTTATGTAGCAAACAAACACAATGCACCAAGGTATTAATAACCAAGGTCGTGTTGTATCCATTGTGTGGACTTTGACTCAACACACAAAGAATATTCTTGCTCATACCAGACATATGAAAACCTTGTTAGAGTATATGGTTAGGTTGTATTAAAAAATTTCAGACCAGTTACACAGAGAGGTATGAAATATCTAACATAAAATTGCTACATTAATTTTCTAAGAACAACTTCCATACACAAAATAAAGCAAGTATTTGCCATGGTAGTATCAGAAAAACATCTCACAAACAAAACAAATAAAAATCGACAATTAATTCCACCATTCCTTCTTCTCTAAATCCTTATAGACATCCTCGAGAGGTCTTGGGAATGTGGTATTAAGATAAATAAAAAAGATAAACAATGTTGAAATATCACTTGGCATAGTTGTTTTGATGTTTCATGATGAAATCCATTGATGATGTCTATTGTAAGAACATTTTATCCATTAAGACTCATGTTTAGGATTGTTGATAATGATTTTCAAATATGTATGGTAGTCTATACTTAGCCATTGTTTTAACTTGATAGTGATCCAATTGTTTCAATCATCACTTTGGAATTTTTTATTTTTATGTTTGTTTTGTTTGTTGTTTGCTTTGTCAAAGGTTGAGGTTGATGATTGTTTATTGTGAATGTAACATTTATTACGGATAAGTGATAATAGATATAGTATTTTTTTAATTTTTTGAGCTTATCTGATGTTGTTTTTGGGAAATTTAGAAACAAGTAGGGGGACCTAAAGGGATTGACCTAGTGCCTTGAGAGTTGATAAGAGATTAGCCTTGCCTATGTGACGAACACAGAGACATCGTAGTTCGACTATACTAATTGACATTATTTTTTACTTTTCTGTATTTTATGAATGTTTTTGGATTTTGAATTTTTGACTAAGTTAAAATACCATGATGGAAACCTAAGGGGATTGACCTAAGGCCTTGGGGGATGCTCAAAGATTAGCCATTCCTACATTATACATGTAGAGACTACGTAGTTCGACTGGTGTTGACTCAAAGCATAACATGTTTTTGGGATTTTGATGTTTTGACTTTGTTTTTTATTTTGTTTATTTTCTAGATGTTTTTTATTTTGATAGTTTTTTTACTGTGATGGGATTTACAAGGATCCAATCCACTACAGTTTTGAGAAGTTTCACCATTTTGAGACAAGATTACCTTCATTAGGGGAGACATATTATGATAGTGCAACAAGGTTCAACACTTGATTAGTCATCGATCCATGGTTGGTGTGTATGTTTTATGCAATGAATGGAGTGGATACTTTAGATAGTGCTGATAGATAAGGTTGTAGGTCTTATTTCCATTAAAATCAATATTATTTCCTATTCAAACAAGGAAAGTTGATAAGAGAAACAATACTAGATGTTTGTTACCTTTGTGTTAACAATTATAGAATTTTGGTTTCCTTATAGGAAAATATAAAGATAATAAATGAAAAAATTAATAAGTAGGAATCCATGGTTCAAAAAGTATAGATCAAATCTACCCTTACGTTTCTCTAGACTGTTTCTCATGAGAAGAAGAAAAGGATTGTTGTTGTTGATAGTCTTAACAATCCAAGTAAGAAGAAGGTTAAGATGAATAATGGAATTGAATAGCAACTATTGAAGTTCCTTTATGATGGTTGGCTGAATATTCCTACTTTGTAGGGAGTGGATACTCTTCCCATCATGTCTTAGCTTCTTTTTTTTCTTGATATGTATGTACTATTTCTAGCAATAATAGTGTTATATTTGTGTATGTTCTCTCTATTTTCCTTTTAGAAAATATTGTTTATCTTATCATTATGACTTTCTTTAAAGAGGGAAGGGATCATTTTTTCCCTTTTTATATAATAAAAATATTAATGTGTTATCATGTTGTTATCAATTACTATGTCAATATGAACTTTGCGAAAACATCTTTCTCCTTTTGGCTTGGTCAAATGGAAGTCATTAACTATTTAACATTTAACCTTGGCCAAAAAATGTTCCTTGATTATTTTGAAGTACTAGATTGCTTGCCAATCAAAAAATTTAAGTGTTGGTCATAGTTTCCAAGTGTCACACTTTGAGTTGTAAAATCTTGTCAATATAATTATTGACAAAAAATCCTTTAAATAAAATGTTGATCAAGTCCTAGAGGTAATATACAAGCTTTTAATGAACTAAGACAAGTATATCAATCTTAGAATATTTCCTACCATCTTTATTTCTCTCCACCTCCTGGTTTCACAAAGTGGATTGGGAGATTAACAAGTTTTAAATAGACTCCTTAACTCTTCATAAAAAGTTTGAAATTTGATTAAATCATTCTAAAGAAATTGAATGTCAAATTGTATATAGGTGGAGTTGTGAAGTTTTAATGTAGTTTATAGTTTCTCTCAAGATTATGCATTCACACTTCATCGCCTCATGTGATTATTAGCTTATTGAGGGTTGACTAGTTGATTTCAAGAACAATTTAATTGTGAGATCAATTTAATTATTTGATCAATGGAACAATGAAGTCATTTAAGGTGTTCATCAAGTCATAGATACAAGAAATTTAAAATCAACAAATTTTAGAACTTCTATTTTTTTACAAGTTTTATTTGAAATTTCCAAATTTTATAATATGAAATCTAAATTATTATCAACTAATTTTAATTGAAAAAAGTTTAAAGTAAAAAATTCAAGGGACAAATGAAAAAAATTAGAATTTCTTGTGATTCCCAACATTTCATCCACTACTAAGATGGTTCTTAGAACCCCTTCACTTCCAAACAATAATTAAAAATTATTCATAAAATATTTTGAATAAAGTGAAGTTCTTTGGAACACTCAATCAATTGATTGCATGCTTCTCAACATCGCATCACATTTTTAAATGGTTCTCGACACCTCTCCTTTTAAACAACCCTTACCAACATTTTTTCTTTAACTATTTATAAAAAGGAGGAGAGTTGGAAAAGGTTATAAATGTCCATTAAAACATAGTAAGGAAATTTTAGATGTTGTAGTTATGACTGCCCTAGTAGCATTATCTATAAAATATGGAAGCAAAGACTAGGCATATGTAGTGTTTGATAGAATGATGCAAAGCAATGTCATATCATGAAATACCATGATTGCACACTTTTCACATGATAAATTTTTAAATAAAACATTTTGAAAACTTTCAAGAAAATGCTAGCACTTGGAAAAACCACTTCTGATGCCCATGCCAACAGTCTCCAATGTAGAAATCAAAATGGGGAGCTTTGTAATAATGATATGTACAATATAGGTTTGTTGAAAAGGATTTGAATCTCTCAAGAAAACATGATTTTTTTATTTTTTTCCAAATTTTGAAGTTGTTTGTAGTATTTAAAATCCTCACATAAAGGTTACACTTCGAATAGGTTATGAACATCCATCACAATGCTTGACTAGTTGATTCTTTTAGGAGTTATACTTGTAAATGCCTTGGTAGATATGCATGTTGTTGAAATGAACAAGAAAACTAAGAGGGGGGTGAATCAGTTGAAGCAAATTAAACCTTCAAAAACCCTCCATAGTAATCAGATCCACAAGCATTCATTAAACCCTTACCCTATTAGATTGATTAAACATGAAATGTAGATAACAAAAACTGAAATAACAACACCATACACATGATAATACCATATTTACGTAGAAAACCCAATGAAGAAAAAACCATAGTGAGGATTAGCTCACAATATAAGTAATAGAAAAACTGGTACAAAGGGGCTAACTACCAGAATAAGACACACTATCCAGAAAGGCTCACATCCAAGGCTCACTGCCATAGAAATAATACAAGATGATAGAAGAAGAATGTTACACAAAGAAAAAACTTCTCAATGCAACAAGGATTCCACCACAATTGCTTGGACACTTTTGCAGTCTCACACAAAAGATATCGAATGCCTTCATCTCACTACCTTCAAGAACCCTAACATGAAGTTTGCATTGCTCTGCTCAATTTCACATCACACACATCACTTGCAGCAATCTTGCATCTATATTGCTTCTTCACCTTTCACACACTCTTGCATCAACACCATACATATCTATATCAAGTTCTACCTCAAAAAATTTCTCCAATGTTGGCCACTAGCCATTATACATTCAAATTCAAAATAGGTCGACACCTAAACATTCCTATGGTGGATAGGAATGAAAGGTGGCCTACATAAATCCTAAATTAGGACCCAAATAGATCCTAACACACTTTAACACACTTCCACAAGCCCCACATGTAGTGTTAAACACAAGTTCATACAACACCCATCCAAAACACCATAGACATTAAGTACACATTTCCTTAAATCAAGCCAAAAGTTTTAGACAACATAATTCACTTGAACTCAATCCATAATAATCCACAAACCACTTAAGATTCATCAAATAATTCATCCAAGCTTGCATCAAAAAATTCTTTAACTCGAAACAATTGATAACCCTTAATTGCATACTACTAAATGAAACTCTCGTTGTACTACACCAGATCAAGTAAAAACTTTAATACAAAAATATTAAATCATTATAAGAAACTTCACAAATTTGCACAACCTGAAACCAAATAGTGAAGAAATGTGGAGCAAATGCATTCTCCCATACCACAAAAAATATCATTGAACAACTAGTTCACACACTGGTGAAAGTATCTCACACTATACATTGATCTAGAAACCAAAATTCTAAATATAGCAACCTCTTTCAACCTTGAATAACCTGTAAAATATGCACAAACATAGCATCAATACAGAAAGAATGTGGAGCACAATATCAGAGCACACTATCAACATTTGCACAACACAATTTAATCTATTTATTAAATTTTCTCAAAATAACTTGGAAGCCAAGTACCAGAGACATCATCTCAGCTCATTACTTCATTCCATCTCATCCTCAAATTCTGCAACAAAAGAATAGCTCCATGCACTCACAACACTTCCTCAAGGCCTCAACTACACATGCACGACCTGTTTTCCTCTTTCCATAATTTTCTCAATATCCTCAAGATCTACATCCCATGATTAACATCAATGATTCACAAGTCAGTAGACTTCTTGTTGACATCAATGACAACACCATCATACTTGCAACACATGTAATATGGAGAAGTGGAGATAAGGTACGTGTAATGTTTATTGATCATATTGATAGATGTAAGATTTGTATTCGTCTACCTATGTGTCAATAGAAACATTATGGAAATACATGGAAAGATGAAATTTCTCATGTTACAATTTTTTTTGTAGAGATAGCCTTATATTTTTTCCTTTATTGTTTTGTTTCATATCTTCACTTAATCTATGGAGCTAATTTACACTTTAATTTTATCCTAGTTATAAGATTGAAAGTTGGTTTGCATAGTTTATATTGGTCTTCATATTCATTTTAATTAGATAGTAAGTAATCAATATTTGTAATGATAGAATTCATTTTAATAAAAAATATTATCATTGTTGCTAAAATTTTAATTGATAAGAACATAACAAGTTTGGATTCTTGTAGATCATCCTCAATTAATAATAAGTTTGCATAATATTTTCACAACATATTAAATTTAGTTGAATAGTTATGAGCATGTATTGCGTTGATCTTGTATGAGTATCTCTCATGGTTAATTCAATCAATTTATAGGAAGTTCTAATAAGGATAAAATTATTGTGAGTAAATTAATTACTTAATTGATGTAATTTAATATGCATTGTTTTAATGAAAAATCATTAGTTATTGGGCATTATACACTCAATATATAAAACCAATAACCTTTTTGGAATAATCAAAACATAAACTAAATTATTTTAGTAGAGGGAAACCTTTCTTGGATTCAACATATGTTTTAGGTTAACAAAAAAATATTCTCAATCAAAACTTGACATTAAAGACCCTCTTCTAGGTGTTTGTATTAGGTTTTCATATGTATATCACCTGAGTGGGGATAGCTAATGAAGAATTATCTAGAGCAATTATACTTTAGAAAGGGGATTGTACCCACTTGTACAACTGCATAAACATAGTTTCAAATAGAACTACATATTTCATAAAATTGGTTCTCTTGTATCTTAATCTTATGGATACATAGTATGTAGGTAGTTTGAGAATTGAAAAATATTTCTAGTACTTAGATACAAAGAACATTGTGAGACTTTATAACCTATTCTTAAAGGTAAAACTCTAAATATAATTGGTTATAAGAATACAAATATGATAGTCATTAATACTCATAATGAGGTGGATTTATCTTGTACTTTATTGGTAGCACAAAATCTAGAATAAGGGTACACAATATTTATTGGCTTGCAGAAAAC
This sequence comes from Sequoia sempervirens, assembly GCA_007258455.2. NCBI lineage: Eukaryota > Viridiplantae > Streptophyta > Pinopsida > Cupressales > Cupressaceae > Sequoia > Sequoia sempervirens. The sequence goes on along the minus strand of VDFB02104880.1, from coordinate 15,117 downwards.
CTCGATTAGTATATTGGGCATGCTTTAATTTTTTTTGTTAAGAAAATCAAGGCCCGGTTGGTCCTAATGTCTCAAAATCTTTGGCTAGATCTTAATTATTAATATTTCCTACCCTTATAAGCCTATATAGTTGACTGTCTATCCCATATTAGATATAGGGGATTGGTTTGAAATGATCATGACTTACTAATCATACTATACGGATGAGTGAGCCCAATAGATAAAAGAGCTCAAATTGACTATTTTTATTATTATCTTATATTGGACAAGATATTCCAAATTTCTTATTGTTATTGTCTAAGTATTTAGTTCAGACTTTCAAATATTAAATAAAATACAAGTTATTACTCATTTATTTTGTGTATAATCATTATGAAATTTGTTGTTTAAAAAAGTGGGTTATTTTTTAAGTCTATCTCATTTTGGAAAGACCATCTTCCCATTCAAATGGGTGTGTCTCTCATATGGACAAAAGATAAATTTAAGTAAAAAAGAAAAAAAAAAACTTGAGATAATTTTAGGAAACAACTAATCGATTGTTACAAAGTGACAATTGACTTTGTATACCTTAAATATATATATATATATATATGAAAAATTATATATTTAAACTAATAAGAATATCAAATATACTAATTATGCCAAAGGTGTATCCTATTTTATATGGGAAACCTTATTTTTTTCATCAACGGTGAGGAATGTTGGAAAGTGGATGCAAGACGATCACATCAATCTCATACGTTCATCATTTTACCAATGTTCATTTGCCAATTTTTGTATGATTTCCAATTTTTCTGGAGGACAACTGATGAGGGCACAGCCCGAGACTTAGAAAATAACCCACAAACAAGAGAAATTTTATTATTCAGAAAATGGAGCTTCTTACATGCAGAGGATCTCAAATCCCCAAGTTCTACAACACATGCAAGTTACAGACAACTACAGATTAACCCTTTCGCAATATGCGAACTTGTCCCCAAAAAGTTACGCAAAAATTAGAAACCCGCCCATAAATAGAGCTCCTGATTAGTTTGGAGCCAAAACAACATTCAAATTTGAGTTTAGGTGGTTTGGCGCCGAAAATTTACAACATGAAGTTCAAATTTCAAAAGAGCATTTGCAATTGTATCTTCTAGAAAGTGCGCCAACTTCCCAGGGCCATAACTTTTGATCCGAGACTCCGATTCATGAACCGTTTGAACCGTTGGAAAGGTATCGAAGTCAATAACACGCTCGAAATTGCTACGTCAATTTTGGAAAGTTTCGGGGCCGATCCGGGAGCTCTAAGTGCCTCAAATCTAACTCGAAAGATTTTCAAGTGCAAATCTGGGAAACTAAAACTGCATATCTTTCAACCCATGAACAGAAAATAAAAACCGTAAATTGGGAATTTCACTATGACGAAAAGGGTATCCAAAAATGTAAAAACACCTAAAAATTGAGAAACTTGAAATTTAACTATTTTTGGGTGATGCAAGATTGCCCTTACACCACTAGATGCTCCTGCATCAACAACAAAGTTGTGTGGTTTTACCACATGTTACTATCACTGATTAATATTCACTGGTGCTTTGTTTAATGTTCGTGTAGGTTTGGGTTGTTGCCATCACAACTTGCAAATGTTGAAAACAATGGAAGTAAAAATATATTTTAATGCATACCTTCACTGCTTTAACTTAATCATGTGAACCATCGAAAACATCCCTAATTTAAACCATTGCACATTCAAAAATATTGTTAAGAATTTCAAGATGACGTGAAGGCGAATCTCCTTTCACGTTGGACGCATTGGCCCAAACCATGTATTATTTAATATTAATTCATTTAAAATAATTTGTACAATATAATTTTCTTGGATCCTATTAAAGATTAGTCTCTGATGCAAAGCCAAGGTGGAGAAGACTCAATTCTGATCAGATCTCAAATAAACATCAATTCTTGAAACCACAATCTACCACATTGTATCAATTAGCACTATCAAGACTTTAGATTCCAAAACTCATCAAATAGACTTATCTTTTAGAGAAGGCCTCTCAAGGACCATCTCAACATCATTCTAGCATCCACTCAGACCCTCAACACAATTCCCAAACCAAACATATGAGGTTTCTTTGCAACATCTTGGAGAACCATCAAACAGTCTTGCAAAAAGGCTACAAGATTAGCCCTGTTTTACAAACAAAGTGCTCTTTAGACTTCTCCAGTCCCCACAATCTCTTGAACAGTCATCAAACATGTTTGAAAACACCCAATTTCACAGGTTTTAGACAATTTCTCAACCTTTAAGCCATCATTCTTCAAAACCCCTAATTTACTCATAAAAAACCTAGGGTTTTCAGCCTTACACCCTTCCTAGGCTTTCCAAGCCCAACCAAGACTTCAAATTACTTGTTTAGGGTCTGTACAAGCATTTCAAATTGTTTCCTAGACAAAACCAACAACAAATCATTGAAATTCAATATTGTCCCATCCATTCCTACATGAACTATGCTTTATTTCACACTGTGGTGACACCCTACAGTCTACAACCCACTTTATTTCCACTCCAAAACACAAAGGAACATATCCTAACCTAACTCCATTCCTCCCCACTGAACAACAGGTCAAAACAGTAAGTGGGTATGGCTTAGAACATGAAGGAAACTCAGACGATGCCCTCACTACCCCTGTACAAGTAGACCACAGAAACCAACAAAGCACAATAAAAAATTGTATTTAAAGCTTCAATGTGAATTCAACAGAATTTTTCTACCATTCCCTATAGGAAACCAAAGAATTTAAATCATTAATTCCTTTTTACAGCCTGTACAATGCTAGGAAAACAAAGAAACTCAGGAAAAATGAAGGAAAACAATGAATAAACAGAGAGTAGTTGCTTTATTTGAAAGAAATTTCCACCACTACTGAATCATCATCCTTCCCTTGTTCCTTTCAAAGGCCTTTATACAATTTGAATTCATGAATATCTTTCCCAACGCCTACAACCACCTTGTAACCACCTTAACCTTCTATTGGCTTAAAAACACTAATATTGACAAGTAATTGCTAAATGAATACTATTATGCAAGATTGTTGTTTAAGACACCTAGAACCACTTAGAAAAATTTATTTCACCCCTAATATGACTTCTAAACTCCTATCTTGCACTCCCATTTACAAATTCAAGAGCTTGCCTTCAAAAGGCTACAAGGACTCTTCAAAAGGCTACAAGGACTCTTCAAGTGCAAACTTAACATTTCATCCTTAAAGGACTCAAAATAACTCCATTTACATTATGATTGGTCTCTTAGACCTTATTTAGACAAAATAAACTCAAAAATACTAACATCAACCTAATACTCATTCAAATAATCAAAAATTGATGTTGTGGTGTGGGTGCTCCTGCACCATACACCCCCCCTAGAAAATACTCATGCCTCATGAGTTGTTCTTGAGTCCACTGTCTCCAAGCTTCATGCATGCTCCACTAATCCATAAATCCACTCCATTGATTTAGGTATATTGGTTGTGCAATCTGGCCTACACAAACAGTCCTCTATCTTTTCTCTATCCAAAATTTGAGTGTTCACTATGTTCTACACCTGTAAAAAAACTTGTGTTAGCATTCCTTTGATTTGACTTCACTTGCCTCTCATGTACATGTCTGCCACTGTCCTTAATACTCTGTGTTTTCTATCCTTGACTGTCTGCTCCATCAAGATGCCTTGTCACTGTTATATCAGGCTTTTGCACTGTTATGCCCACAAACTTTGCTTGTTTTTCAAACCTACCCTCAACCATAGGGCATTCAATGGTTCCTACTAATACAGTCTCATGCAAACTCGTTGTCCTCACCTTCTTTACCTCTGGTTTTTCCTTTACATCTGTTATCCCTGCTTTTTCAGTCCTATACTTGTTCACAACATCAGAATTCTTGATGTCTTTCACAACATTTAGAGGTTCTTTTTTCCCACACATGATCACTTTAGCCTTGCCTTTCTCATCTTCTACCCAAGGATTTAAAACAAATTTATGACCATCTTTCATAATGGTATACTTATTTTCTCTTCCATCATACATGGCACTCCTATCATACTGCCATGGTCTTCTAAGGAGTATGTGACAACAGTCCATTGGAAGAATGTCACAAATAACACTGTCTTTATACTCACCAATCTGGAAATCTATAATAGCTTGCTCATTTACCAACAATGATTGACCATTACTTAACCAAGATACCTTGTAGGGTAAATCATGAGGAATTCTTTTCAAATTTAGCTTATTCACCATTTCACAAGAAACCATATTTTCAGTTGAAACAAAATCAACCACAAATTTACATAACTTTCCCTTACTCTTACAGGTGGTTTTGAAAAGTCTTTTCCTATGCAATGGCTCCAACTCTTTGGAAGTCTTCAAAAAAAAATTATGTAGCATCAAGGCTTCTCCAAACTTAGGATCAATAGGATGACTTGATGAACTAGTGCTCTCCACTTCATCCTCTTGCACAAGTTGAACCCTTTTTTCTCCTTTACTTCCACTTGATGAAGCACCAATCTTCTCTGGACATTTGAAGGATGGATGGCCAAATTCATTGAAAGTGTGACATCTACCTGAAAATGCATTGTTAGAATTCCTACCTCCACCAAATCTGCCCCCTGTGCCTCTCCATCCACCTCTGAAATCAGATTTCTCTTGGCCTTTCATAGCATCTTCTTGATTATCATTGGTTGGCTTTGAATTAGGCATGGATCTTCTTCCTCTTGATGCATTACCTCTACCTCTAACTACTTTGTCTTGCCTTCTCTTCATTTTCTCCTCCACCCTGATTGCCATTTAATAACATTCCTCTACAGTTCAAGGGTTAGCCAAAACCAATTCATCTTGTATATTTAACTTCAAACCACCCATATATCTTGCAACTTTTTCATCTTCATTCTCATGATGACCAAACCTTAGAGTTAATTTATAAAACTCCTCAGTATAAGACTTAATATCCATTTCCCTTTGTCTTAAGCTTTGAAATTTCTTAAACAATTGAACTTGATGATCCTTGGGTAAGAATTTACCTTTGAGTTTTGATATCATTTTGTCCCATAAGGTGATTTTAGACTTTCCTTGCTTCCTCCTCTCTGATTGAAAGTAGTCCCACCATACCAAAGCATGGCCTTGTAACTTTGTCTTTGCAATTTTTACTCTTTCCTCCTCAGGAACCTCTTCACATTCAAAATGATTATCTAATGCAGCAATCCAGTCAAGTAATTATTCATCATTTAGACTACCACCATACTTTGGAACATCAAGTTTTACCTTAGGCTTGTCACTCTTCACCGCCTTCAACAACTTTGCAATTATTTGATCCTCTGGAGTAAGCTCTTCTTCCACATCTTCAAACTCATCATCTTCCTCTTCATCTGACTCACTCTCTTCAGTTTCCCTTATTTTGTTTGTCTCAAAGGCTATGATTCTTTCCTCCAACTCTCTGAGTTCCTTAGCATGTCTATCTTTCATCTCCTTCATCTCTTTAGCCATATCATTCTTCTTTGGAGGCATCTTATCAACCTTACCTCTTCACCTTCTTCTTCAACCTACAAAATGAAAAAAAATATACTCCATGATGCTTTGATACCACTTTGATGCAGAGCCAAGGTGGAGAAGACTCAATTCTAATTAGATCTCAAATAAACATCAATTCTTGAAACCACAGTCTACCACATTGTATCAATTAGCACTATCAAGGCTTTAGACTCCAAAACTCATCAAATAGACTTATCTTTTAGAGAAGGACTCTCAAGGACCATCTCAACATCATTCTAGCATCCACTCAGACCCTCAACACAATTCCCAAACCAAACATACAAGGTTTCTTTGCAACATCTTGGAGAACCATCAAACAATCCTGCAAAAAGGCTATAAGATTAGCCCTGTTTTACAAACAAAGTTCTCTTTAGACTTCTCCAATCCCCACAATCTCTTGGAAAGTCATCAAACATGTCTGAAAACACCCAATTTCACAAGTTTTAGACAATTTCTCAACCTTTAAGCCATCATTCTTCAAAACCCCTAATTTACTCATAAAAATCGGGGGTTTTCACCCTTACACCCTTCCCAGGCTTTCCAAGCCCAACCAAGACTTCAAATTACTTTTTTAGGGTCTACAAGCATTTCAAACTATTTCCCATACAAAACCAACAACAAATCATTGAAATTCAATATTGTCCCATCCATTCATGCATGAACTATGCTTTATTTCACACCATGGTGACACCCTACAGTCTGCAACCCACTTTATTTCTACTCCAAAACACAAAGGAACATATCCTAATCTAACTCCATTCCTCCCCACTGAGCAATGGGTGAAACAGTAAGTGGGGATGGCTTAGAACATGAAGGAAACTCAGACGGTGCCCTCACTGCCCCTATACAGGCAGACCACAAAAACCAACAAAGCACAATACAAATTTGTATTTAAAGCTTCAATGTGAATTCAAAAACATGTTGCTACCATTCCCTATAGGAAACCAAATAATTTAAATCATTAATTCCTTTGTACGGCCTGTACAATGCTGGGAAAACAGAGAAACTCAGAAAAAATGAAGGAAAACAATGAATAAACAGAAAGTAGTTGCTTTATTTGAAAGAAATGTCCACCACTACTAAATCATCATCCTTCCCTCATGCCTTTCAAAGGAATTTATACAATTTTAATTCATGACAATCTTCCCCAACGCCTACAACCACCTTGTAACCACCTTAACCTTCTATTGGCTTAAAAACATTAATATTGAAAAGTAATTGCTAAATGAATACTATTATGAAAGATTGTTGTTTAAGACACATAGAACCACTTAGAAAACTTTATTTTACCCCTAATATGACTTCTAAACTCCTATCTTTCACTCTCATTTACAAATTCAAGAGCTTTCCTTCAAAAGGCTACAAGGACTCTTCAAATGCAAACTTAACATTTCATCCTTAAAGGACTCAAAATAGCTTCGTTTACATTATGATTGGTCTCTTAGACCTTATTTAGACAAAATAAACTCAAAAATACTAACATCAACCTAATACTCATTCAAATAATCAAAAATTGATGTTGTGGTGTGGGTGCTCCTGCACCAGTCTCACAAATGTATTTATCTTTGTGTAATACTTACATCTTTTATTTTTATTTACCTAGATAATTATTTCATTTTATTTCTATTTGGACAAATTTATATTTTATATTTTAAATAGTTAATATATAAATTTTAAATGAATTTTTTTATAATGTTAATAATAGATGTTTTTTTTAATACTTGGGCAAAGATTGCCAGAAAAATTTATAACTTATTTGTTGTCTTTATAATAACCCTTTCACTAGTTGCAGATAATACAAAATATCAAAAATTGAAGAGTTCAACATTCATTGCCATAGACTGTTACTAAAGATGCAAAATCATCCTTCCAAAGAGTAGCTACAAGCATCTATGAACATCATTACTGCTAAGAAAAATGACTGAAACTCTCCTTCAAGAAAAGATAAACATTCTTAACAAAAATTGAAGCTGAAAAAATTGGTCTGCTACTCTTCCATATGCTCACCATGCATTGAATTCTCATCTTGGGCTTTAGGGACCTCCTGCAGTTGCATTTCATGTGCAAAAAGGTTGAAACCAATTAATGGATCCTTTTCTTTTGGCCCAACCTGAGCAATGCATGCCCTCACTATAATACCTTATTTCCCACCAATGGAAGACTTAATAGCATTTTAGCCTAGCAACAGCTCCACATTTTCAACAACTGGGGCAGACGACAGAGCTCCTTCTTTCAAACCAACATAATAGGAATTCTGGGGAGGGTGAGGAGTGTGCTCATGGAGAAAAGAAATTGCATAATACTTTTCTTTGATATCAAAATCCATAGTCACACAAACTCGCTTGAAATTATTCCTTAAAGCCTTCAAGAGGATATTATCATTTCTATATTGCAATGCAAGCCTAATTGCTTCATAAATTTCATGAAAACCTAAACGGTGTTTACCATACTCCCTAGGAAACAACCCTCCTAAATACCCATCACCAGAGAAGACATTATACCCTTGAACAACTTGTAAGAGAGCATTGTTATTGAGTAGTTGGGGCTTAAAAAATTCACCCACAATTGATTCCAACTCTAATAAGGATTGAAGAAGGTCCAAAATATTTGACAAGAACATAGACAATACCTAGGAAGGAAAAAAAATGATGGCTCTACAACAAGAAAAAAAATGGCAGCCTAATGGCTATTATGCAGAAAATGACAGGGATCCTTGCCCTCGTGGAAAGCCTTTTCACAAAAATTAGACCTTTTGGCCTTAGGGTCCCACAGGCAATCAGAGTATGTGGCATGCAAACAAAACAAATGGAGCTAGACATCATTTTTTAAGGCCAAATTGGGCACCACTGTCAGGCCATAGGGTTTCATACAAGTATGGTTAGTCAATTATTGACATCTATGAAGGTGATACTTTGTTTAATAGAGACTTTTAGAGTAGATATTGTGAGAAAAATCTAGCTTTTTTGAATTGGTTCTATCAGGAAGTAGAGGTTGAGCTAAAATATTTTAGAAATAAGGCCTCTAACAATATTTCTGCATGTTAAAGGAACAAAATCCCATGACTATGTGGTCAGATCCAAGCAAAAATCACATGGGAAAATGCAATTAACCCGAGCCTACAAACAAGTGAGCAAGGGTTTAAAGATCCTCTACTAGACAACAAGGGCCAACAAAAGGTCCCTGCTATAGAAAATCTTAAAATTCCACAAGGCGCTCCCTTCAATCCATTCAAAATAGGTCGACATAGGATGCTCTAATTCAGAAGGGGCCTACAAAGGATATTCAAACACAGAATACCCAAAGGGCTCGAAAAAGGAAAATATACCAAACCAGAAAGAAGAAAGGGTCAAAGAAAAAATGAGTAACTAAATAAGTATGGAGGCGTAAGGAATCACAAAAATATGAAAATGTTTATGCCAGCAAGGTCGTGCAAGAGGAGTTCAAAACCCCTCTCTTAGGAGCTCATGATGATGTAAAGATTACCCTCCCAGTAAGCATGTTGCAAGCTCAAATCCAAGATCTTAGCGATAAAGCCCTAATTTTTAAGTTCTGGAACTTAAATTTTCCAATAGAAGATTTAAAATATCTTATTTACCATGATTGGGAAGGGGTTCAACAAGTCTTCTATCTAAATGAGGAAAAGGGAATATTTGTAGTCATTTTTAATAGTAAAACTCATAAAGACACAATTCTCAAAATTAAATCATGGGTTTTTCAAGGGTTTGGGTTATGCATGCAACCCTGGGTGCCAAATTTCAAAGCAAAGGATTTTCCCTTTAGATTTGTTCCTTTCTGGTTTCAAATGCCTGCTTTACCGCTTGAATATAGGGAGTTGAAACTGATAGAAATAATAGCTAATCATGTAGGAATATTTCTCCTACATGATTTAGCTTCTTTTAAAAACCCTCTGAAACTCATCAGAACATGCATTCTCATTGACACAAACAAGGAGCTTCTAGGGAAGATTCAATTAAACTCAAAGTTTGGTAATTGGTATTAGCAGATACGCTTTGAATCCCTTGAAACTCCTTCTTCTCAATATCACATTATAGGTCATTTATCTACCTAGTGCATGTCAGTTGCTAAAAATATGAATAGATTTAAAAGTTGTGAGCAGAAAGATAGTCAGGTTACCCCTTCTAATCAAAATCTAGATATATGTAGTAAGAATGTACAGTGTAATAAAAGACCAATAGATCAAATGAATGTTGCCCTTCAAAATCCCATGTGTAAGAGGAAAAGAGGTATAGATAGTACAGATTTGGGTTTTACCATCAACCAAAAAGAAAATAATCAAGTTGTTGAGATTAGAATGCCAAAAAACATAGAGAAATTATTGCAAACATTTTTTGGTTTATCACTTAATTTATACTCCCCCATGGAAAAATTAAGCTCAGAGTTCCAGCTCGAGGAAATAGTGAGAAAATTAATGTTTCAAGGAACGATGGATCACTTAGCTACTTGGTCGATCAATGACAACGAACACATGGGTCAAGTGATCATTCAAGAGAATATAAATGATGACAATCATTGGCTTTCATTAAGAACACAAAAGGACATGAATGATGTTGAATTAGAGATATTAGCACAGGAAGTGCTCTTTTCAATTGGCTTAGATTTATTTGATGAAATTGTAGTGGAAGATCTCTAGGAAAGCAAATCTCATCTAGTATTAATGGATTCAGGCAGTATTGGGAATGCATTGCAACAACAAAGAGAAATAACAAGGAAAGAGGATGATGTTCTAGGGGCTTCAAGAGATAAGTATTTATTGGAAATAGTAGGCTAGGAAACTCATAAGGAAGTCCAAACGGGTAGCCAATTAGAATTTAAGATGGTTGAAAGATAGAAAGAAGGAGAATTATCTGAACTTGCAGATCCTAACAAAAATCTCACATTGTCACAATCCCCTTTTCAACCTTTAGTTAAGAAATCCCCTAGGAAAAGAGGTAGGAAATCTAACCTTACCAAGCTGAAACAACAGATAGAGGTAGGTGTACAAAAAATAATCCTGGATTCCATGAAAATTAAAAGGTCGAGGAGAGCATGCTGCTCTCCTCGGGCACAATGAATATCTCTTCATGGAATGTCAGGGGAATTAATGCCCCTAACAAGCACACTCGCATCAAGCAACATATAGATGTTGGTGGAGTGGATATTTTTCTTTTACAAGAAACAAAGACCTCAGTAGAAGTATTTGAATCCTCAATCCAAAATGGGCTAGATAGGTCTCAATGCACTCTTTAGCACAATGGGCATTTGGAGGCCTAGTAACGCTCTGGTATCCTAAAACTGTGAATGTTAAACCTTATAGAAATGAGAATTACTGGCAGCTTGTAGAAGTGACAAAATTTGAATTACAATTTTGGCTTTTTAATGTTTATGACCCCACTTCTACTATAGAAAAGAAGAATCTTTGGGATGAGATCACAAGGAAAATTGGTTCTCTTCAAAGTGGGAAAATTGTGTGAGCAGTGGATTTTAATTCAATAACATCTTTGCAAGAAAAGAATCGAGGAATAATCCCACCACCAAGGGTAATGGAAAACTTTAGTTCGTTCATTTTAACCAATGCACTAAAGGATATTATACCAGTTAAAGGAAAATATGCCTAGACTAACAAGAGGAAATGATTTCTTTAGATAGCTGAAATATTAGATAGATTCTTGGTCTCTCCCAATTGGATCACATCATCTCATGATTTAACTTCTGAAATTCTACCATATTCTGGGTCTGATCATTATGTAATTTTCCTCAATATCTTGAATATCACAACACCAAAAGCAAAATCCTCTTTCAAATTTGAAAGTATGTGGTTTAGGCACCCTCAATTCTTGGATCTCCTAAAGCAATGTTGGACCAATTCTCCATATGAACAAGGTACTATGATGTTCAAACATAACAATAAGCTGAGATATGTGAAGCAGCAAATAAAAACCTAGAATAAGCTAGTTTTTCGATACATTTTCTAGCAAAAAGATTTAGTGTTCAAAGAACTAAATATAGTCCATGAGAGCATAGTCCAAAATGGTTTAGATGCTTCTCTTTATGATAAATAGAAGGGGTTGCAAGCATAATGGGAAGAGTTATGCACAAGAGAAGAGGTCTATTGGAGACAAAAGTCTCGTGAATTATGGTTAAGGGAGGGAGACCACAATACAAAGCTTTTCCATGCTTATGCACAAATTAAGAAGGCTGCACAATCAATCCAAGCAATCCAAGAAATTTCTATGGGAAACTAGCTCATGAAGAAGACATCATCAAGGAAGGAGTTAAGTTTTTCTCAGATCTCCTATTAGCTCCCCAAAGTGTAGATGCTAATAGAACTAATGTTCAGAATGAATTGTTGGATACAATTCCTCATCTTATTAGGAGTGAAGATAATAGCTTGCTCATGAGACCCTTCACTATGGAGGAGCTAAAACATGTATTTTTCTCTCTTCCTCCAGACAAGGCCCCTGGTCCAAATGGCTTCACGGCCCTATTCTTTCAAAAAAGTTGGGATTTATATACTTTGAGCTCCTTTGGGCACTAGAAGAATCAAGGATAATTGTAACTATTTTTAGGTAGTTTAATGTAACTAATATTGCAATTCTACCAAAGGTAGAGCCTAAAACATTTGCAGAGTACAGACCCATATCACTATGCAACACAATTTACAAGATATTCACCAAAGCAATCTATTTAAGATTGCATCTACTCATTCCAAAGATCATCTCCAAGGAGCAAGGAGGTTTTTTCCAAGGGAGGGAGACATATGAAGGGGCAATTGTTGCGCATGAATTGCTTCACTCAATAAAAGAATCCAAGCTGCCCTCGTTCAATTTAAAACTAGACATGACGAAAGCTTATGATAAAGTAGATTGGAAATTCCTTAATAAGGTTTTGGAAAAGTTTGGTTTTTTTTCATGATGGTGCAGGTGGATAATGTCTTGTTTATCTGGAGAAAAGTTCTTAGTAATTATAAATGGGAGCCCAAATGGTTTTTTTAGTGCTACACAAGGTGTTCGAAAAGGAAATCCGCTCTCACTTTTTCTTTTCATCATTATGGAAGAGGCCTTAAGTAGATACATCCATCTAAAACATAGTCAAGGTCTATGGCATGGTGTGCAGATACCAAATTTGAATATCTCAGTCACACACTCTCTCTTTGCGAATGATACTCTTCTTTTTAATAAGTCTACATTGTTTGATGCTAACCAAGTTAAAGAAGTCCTCGACAAATATTCATCAACATCTGGTCAAAATATTAATGTAGCAAAATCCAAGATTTATATTTTAAATACTCTTGATGAAGTGCAAAAGAAAATAGTAAAGATTTTGGGTTTTCAAGAAGCGGAACTACCTTGCACATATTTAGGGATCTTCTTTAAAGGTTCAAACAAGGCTCACTATTGGGACAAGGTAATTGATAGACTTAAATCAAAAATCTTAATCTAGAAAGCTAGGTGGTTATCTTTGTATGGTAGAATTCTTCTCATCAAATCAATTTTATTATCAATTCCAAATTATTTCCTAGCTATTCTTAAAGCTCCATCATCTATAATTTCTGAGATTGAGAAAATTATAAGATATTTTCTTTGGAAAGGAAATATCAACGAGCAGAAAAAGGTGCCTCTCATCTCTTTAGAAGGTCTGGAAAAAGGAAAGAATCAAAGAAGGGCAGGGATCCAAAATATCATGTGGAGAAATAAAGCTTTTGGAGCTATTAACGTATGAAAAATGTATTATAATCTAGAGGAAAAATGGCCCAGAATATTACAAACCAAATACTTAGACAATGATAATCTAACAAGAGTTTTAACAATGCTTGATCCTACAAAGGGTTCTTCTGGTTGGAATTTTATCCTTACTAGCAATAACCTCATCACTAAGTTCTCTTCATGGGAAGTTAATGATGGCTAGAGTGCACAATTTTGGTCAGATTCTTGGAATGGGAAGCCTCCATTATTAGAAAAATAGGAGCTTCAGGAAATAAGAACAATTTTATCTGTAGCCTGGGGTGAAAAGTTGATAGATTATGTGCAATCATCCAATTCCTTAACTGGGAAAGTTGTGTGGAAAAGACCATCAAGCAACCTTCTCAATATGCAATAGTCTGATTTTTTTCTAAAGTGATGAGTGAAAGAGTAGTTTATCAGTCAGGAAAACTAGACAAAATAATATGGGCAGCTTCCAAGGTGGGAACATATTTAGTAAAGGAAGGGTATGCAATTTTAATTCAAGCTAAACATGACAGACAACCTCAATAAGCGTTTTCTTTTTGTTGGAACAATAAAGTCCTACCAAAGGCAAGAAGTTTTTCCTGGATTTCCATCCAAAAATGAATTTGAACAAGTGATTATCTAGTGAAATTAAAGATAACGAATTCATTTAAGTGCCCATTATGTGAAGACGAGTTAGAATCAACAGATCATTTGCTCCTACAATCCAATTTCACTCAGCAATGTTGGAACTTTATCAAAAATAAATTAAATTTGTGCATTCCCCTTCCAAATACACTTTGGGATCTATTTCAAAGTTGGTCGCTATTATTCCAATCTTTATTCTTTGCATGCATTTGGTATGTGACTCCAGTTCTTGTAATATGGAATATTTGGTGGGAGAAAAATAAGAGAATATTCATAAAAATACAGTATCCAATAGAGGTAACAAACATGAAAATTGAAAAGGAAATCTCATAAGGGGTCAACTCCTGTGTTTAGAAAGAGAAAATGACTAATTCATTGTTCAAAAATTGGGATAGTCATGTTTTGAAGAATTGGAAAAGTATAAAATTACTATTTGATGGTAGTTTGCTCAAAACTAATACCCCAAAAGTTGACAGAAATTCAGTCAAATGGATTCCTCCTCAAGCAGAATTTGCAAAACTCAATTTTGACGGAGCTTCAAAGGGAAACCCAGGTAACTCAGGGCCAAGTATTTGCATCAGAAATTCACAAGGAAAAGTTTTGGCGGCCTCTTCAATTCATTTACAACAAGGCACAAATAATAGTGCAAAAGTCAAGCTCTATTATCGGGTCTTGAATTAGCTTTACAATTGGGAATTTCAAATATTCATATAGAAGGGCATTTTTAGACAAGTTTAGGGAGACCATAATTTCTCACATGTACAGGGAAGGCAACATGGTAGAAGATTTTCTTGCAGGTCTGGGAAGTGATGCACAGGAGGTTAGAGCTATAAATGATATAATCCAATTATCTGCTTATCCACATTTAATTAAGCTAATAAATCTAGATGCTCAGGGATCTTAGAGTGTAGTTAAGTAAATTAAAAATTGGGATCTTAGAGTGTAGTTAAGTAAATAAAAAATTGAGAGGCCAAACTATATTTTAATAAATGGAATAGTGGTATAACTCCTCTTCATTGTCATATGCCTAAAGCCTATGTGGATTTTTTGACTCAAATTTATTTAAAAGAACATCTAATTCAAGGTTGCAATCCTTTTCAGATGCCACTTGTTCTTCCAAACCGTATTGGCATAAACTTTGAAGCAGAAAACTATGAGGTCACCCAAACATGATTATGCTTCGTGCTTAAACCTCATAAGTACTGGTACA
>VDFB02104879.1:0-11225 GCA_007258455.2 Sequoia sempervirens | reverse complement strand
GATTTATGATAACCCACTATTCGAGTTGGACGTTGATCGTACTCTTGATACTAGTTCCAGGTTGGGTGATGATTGTAGTGTTTGGGATTGTTCCAGTGCATCGCAATTCCAAACAAGACTCACAGAGGAGTTTAATGAAGTGTACACGGTGAGGAGTGCTTATAGTTTTTCCTTTGATCCACCTGTACATGATTCATATTCGATGCACAATACTTGTGCACAGGGTGATTCTTTCGGAGCAGCCGAGGGGAGTAATTCATCATTGTGTGCAGAGTTACCATCTTCACAAGATGGGATTAGCGGATGCAGGTACTTGACTCAGCAGTTTGCGGGGTATTACTTGCAGGAGCAGCAGTCTGTTATCTATCATGCCGATGTGTATTTGACAGGGCTTGATACTTCTAGGTCGCAGAGTTTTCATACAGGTACATGGTTACAGGGCGACTATGGTGTTAGTTGGCATGATGGTTTGGACAGTTATCACGTCCATGAGGGTTTAGCAGAGGACAGAGAGAGATTCAGGACAGTAGATGCTTCTAGGAGATTTTATCTCTGCATGACGGATGGATGTGGATTCAGATTATATTGGGATCTCGGTGGCGATAGCATTGGCATCGAGTATGGGATGAGTCCCAATGATTTACTTCACTATTCTCAGCATGGTGAGGTTGGAGGCAGTAGGGCGCAGTGGCAGCCTGAGGAGGACCGTCACGATGGACTCTTACGCTGGGTTTGGGATCCAGGCATTGATTGCGCAGTTGAGTTTGATGATGCTACAGGAGATAGTTCGAGATGTGTGGGACATTACACAATTTTCCTTTTGGGGCCTTCCGAGGTTTGGACTTTGTTTGCAGTGGAGATTGCTTGGGGTCAAGCAATTTTAGGGAGGGCGGACTGTCATGTCCCCATTTTTGGCTAGCATCAGTGATCGTGAGATTGGCCTATCACGAGACCCTCGTTGGCTGACAGAGTGGTTAGAGGGTCATTTCGGAGCTTGGCTCAGCGTCAGATTGGCAGTTTTGATCAATTGGCTTTCGTTCGGGCTCATTCAGAGACATTTTGAAGAATTGCTATTTTTAGCAGTTCTTGGCAGGCAGAGTGGGACCACTGCTATTTTTAGCAGTTTGGTTTTGGTGGCATCTGGAATCACTTCAGAGTTCGTCAGCATCAGACGGAACAAGAAACGGATAAGTAACGGGAGAAATATTAATATTTAATTATATTGATTAAATATTAATTAATTAATGATTATATTATAAAGTTATAATTTTTAATTATAACTTAAGTTACCTGCCTTGAGGGGTGCGCCCATCATCAGAAAGGGGTCAGTTTGAGAATTAAAATATTATAAAATATTTTGGCTGGAGACTATTGAATTATTAAAAGATTAAAATATGAATATTTTAATTAAAACCCTATTTTCAGGGAAATCACACTTTTCAGCATAAAGAGGGTTTTGCATTGGTTTCTGAGGTATTATGACTTTGGAGAATGAGAATTTGATCAAGACTTCGTCAGAGAGCGGAAGCCTTAGGGTTTCGTCTCGATACATTAGAGAACGAGCCATCTCCGGTGGGAGCGATTCAGAGGATGTGAAATAACATCCGATTTATTGCCAGGCAGAGGGATTTCTTCATCCAGAAGAAATTACAGAGCTTATCAGAGTTTATTTAATTTACAGAGCTTCAGCTTATTCATTTATTCAGAATACTTTCGTTCACAGAGATGCATCATATCTCAGAGATTAGACAGAGAAGATAGAGGACGTGCTTCATATTCATTGCTGCTGTTTAAAGAGGGCCGTACTTTTCTGTACTTGGCCGTACTGTTCACAGCAAGTACATCCTTGGGTTTCAGAACAAAAACATCTCTTTCCTTTGCAGTTAGACCTCAATCAGTAAGGCGCCTATTTAACAGAGTTTTAGAGTCACAAGCATTGGTAAAAAGGAAGCCGTACATTTGCATTTATAACAGCTGCTGCAGCCGTACTCTTCACACAGCCGTACTTTCTTCTAGGGATCCAGTGCATACTATCTTGAAGAAAACGCCTTCCATTCAGGCATTCTTTCATCATTGTTGGAGGCGCTTTAGCATTTTGGACAAGTAGCAAACATTAGATTGAGGGAGAAAGAGTCTTCCAAGGTGGCCGTACCAGATCTGGAAGTCATCAGTGGGCTGCATTAATCAGTACCAGCTGTACCATCTTCAGAGAGGCGTATTTCCTACTTGGGTCAAAACGCCTATTCCTTTGACTTGCAAACTTCACCAAAGTGGCGCTGGGACTCTTGGTATCTGTTGGGCTGGCGTAAGTAGGGAGAAGCACATTTGCCATAACAGCCAGTACCATTTATACACTTTCAGCCTGCAGCAAATATACCAGGTTCTTAATATTTAATAATGCTGTTTCAATATGCATGCCATTGAAAATTTATTGTACTGAATCCAATAAATCAATAAAGGATATATCAGCAGTAGATCTTGTTTATTCTATCCATATTGGCATCCTAGATATTTTATTTGGATTTATTTTGTATTCTATGCAAAATCGCCATATTTGATTAGTTGCATCAAAACCCAAAAACAGTCGAAAACCTAAAACTTTCAAAAAACATCAGAAAACCGTCAGATTCAGGATTAGGGGAAACTAGGGTTTCTACATTTTCATACAAAAAATTCATTGCTTTTTTATTTGCATGTATTTGATTTTATTGTAATTGTTCCAGAAGAGAAATAAATATACTGGCATCCATTTTCTCATCATTTCCAAGAGCTAGATAATTTTTATAGAATTTATTGTTATTTTCAAGCAAAATCGCACCTTCATTTATTGCTCAAAAACTCAAAACAATCAAAAATTGCACAAAAACCAAAAAATCAGAAAACCATCGTCAGGAGAATGGAAACTAGGGTTTTCTAAATGGAGGGATATCTCAGGAACTACATTGCAAGGCAACATAGGGGTTGGGTTAAGTGGATATACCTTTGTGAGTATAGCTACAATACCACTTACCATCTCTCGATTCAGATGACACCATTTATGGCCTTGTATGGTTATGAGGCGCCTAACTTTCTTGATTTGTTGTTGACTAACAATAGAGTGCCTAGTGTTGGGGATCTGTTGCAAGAGAACTAGAATATTATGAGAGCTCTTCGTGAAAATATTCAGAAGGCACAAAACCAGTAGAAGCAGTATGCAGATCTTAAGAGAGTTGAGCGTTCTTTCGAGGTTGGGGATATGGTGTATTTGATGTTCCAGCCCTATCGTCAGTCCACTCTCAAGAAGAGTGGAGCAGAGAAGCTTAAGCCACGCTATTATGGGTCTTTCAGGATCATCCGGTGAGTTGGAGAGGTGGTTTATAAGTTGGAGCTACCAGCAGACAGCAGGGTACACCATGTTTTCCATGTGACACACCTCAAGAAGGCATTAGGACATCGTATTGTTGCTTCCACGACTTTACCACCCTTGGATGACGAGGGAAAATGATTCTGGTTCCCGAGGCTATCTTGGATGTTAGGGAGAGACAGTTGCAAAGGCAGATTATCAGAGAATATTTGATCAAATGGAGGGACTTGCCAGTTGAGGATGCTACATGGGAAAGTGAGGAGATCTTACAGCATCCTGACTTGAGATTGCTTGGGGACAAGCAATTTCAAGAGGGACGGACTGTAATGTCCCTTTTTTCATAGCTAGCTTAGTGTGATTTTTCTTAGCCTTTATTCTCCAAAGGCTAAGTGGTGAAATAAGGAGAAATTAATTAAGTTAATTTTTAATTAAGTCATCAAAATAAATTTAAAATTAAAAGGTGACTTAATAATCAATTAATTTAATAAAGTGACTTAAATAAATATATTATATCATAAAGTCATTTAAAAATAAAATATATCTTTTATCCCACATTGGCAAGAAAAGTGTGAGTTCTTCCAAGAAAAGTATAAAAGGATCTTAAGGGCTCATTTTTGGATATCCAGGAAATTCATATTGCTTTTGATATGTCCATTGTGAAGCCTAGGGTTTCTGCAGATTTCAGTCATTGATCATTGGAAACAAAAACTTTCATTGATAGCATAATTGAGGTGGTGAAATATCCTTCGAAGGGTTGCAGCAGATTGGAGGAGTTACTTCAAACTTCTCATTACATCAAATTTGTGGCCAAAGGCCAATTTTGTCTAGTTCGATTTGGAGGTTTGATTTGGAAATATCTTGCTCTTGGGGACTCCATCGATTTGTCCTTGAAGAGACGATTTTGCATTCCATAAATTCTGATATTCTTTTACAATCATATCAGCTTCATAGAAGACCACGATTTTATTCTTGGAGGCTCACAAGTGCATCGATTTCACTTCTTAGTTGGAGCGCTCCTTTGGGGAGGGTAGTGTGATGATATTAGATGCTTGAGAGGAGACTTGGAGGCTGCAAACGAATTAATATTGCCATTCTTCATCAGAACAGGGGTGGCTAAGAGAAGACTGTGATTTGAGCTAGGAAGTAGGTCTTTTGGTTTGATATTTGTTACTAAATCTTCCTCTTCATCAAGTGCTGCCATAACCAGGTTCCTCTTGTAATTTGTAGTGTCTTGCATTGTCATTTAAATCAAGTAGTGTTGCTGCTGTAGGTGTTCTTCAGAAAATCAGATTGGCATTGTTTTGCATTTTCATTTGTTAAGCCAAGAGTCTTGGCTATTATCATTAGCATTGTATTGAAAAACACATATCAATAAGGAGTTATAAGTTGTGTGCAATATGTTTGATGTAATGTCAATTTAAAAGCATCATTTTCCAGCATATTAGTTTGTATGCCAATTGTTTGTAAAAATGTCAGTTGGCTGTAGGAGTGTATTTTTCAAGTAGAGTTCATATGTTTTGCATCTAAAAAGCCAAAAAGAGATTGCACTTGTATCTAGTTCATTATCTAGATATTGTAGAGATAATTTGCAAGGTATTAGATTTCATTTGAAGTTGAAGACAAGCAAGCAAACTGAAAACACAGAAACAGCAAGTAAAGACTTTGTGAGAGAAGTGTTTGAAAATATTCCTTGAGGCAAACTTAGGCCAGATTTTGCTAGGAATATTACGATGGTTTCCAAAGTGTGAGCATTGTCATTTTGGTCTATCCTTCTCCTTTAGGTGAAAAACCCTAAAGTGTTAGAGGGCTCTTAGCAACCAAGATCTTTGTTTCACTTTAGTGAACCTAACGCTATTCCTTGAGGGCAAAAATTTAGATCAGTAGTTGCAAGGGATATTACACAAACATGACTTTAATGCACTTTACAATTTGACGGTATAATCATTAAATAAACCCCCTCATAATAAAGTCAATAAAATATTTAAATGATGTGCACTTTAATTAATTATTATTAAAGTATACTTTAATAATAATCAAAACTTCATAATTCCATTAATAAACGTCATTTATCAATATCCGTTGACACCATAGGCAAACCCACTGCATACTTTTCCCATCTAGATGCCTTACTAAAAATAGTAAGGTTGGCCTCTATCAACTTACTAACTTACTATAAATAGTAAGTGTATAAAAATGGGGCCAAAACACCCTAAATAACATTGCCTTTGAATACACCAAGAATCTGGAGAAGAAAACCTTGCCAACTGCCAATTGGAGAACTAGCTAACTCCAACACTGGGCCCTCTAAACACCAATATTAGCCCACGAGGACCCAATGATAGGCTAAACCTCTAACTCTAATGCCTGCTCAAAAAGGGGACATTACAATCTTAGTGATGCTTAGGATGCATTAGTATGTCTTATAATGTGGTCCTAAGATGTGGAGAGTCTTATGTTTTTACTTGCTTCAATCTTGTGTGTTCTTTTATGTATTTTCTCTAATTGTTGTTGATAGTGTGTTGTGAAGTGTTGTAAGTGTTTGTTACTTGTTTAGGGTGTATTGAGATGTCCTTGATAGTGTTGTAACATGTGCAACTTGAATGGTTTGGTTGATGTGTATTGCTTATGCATATTTATGTCTATGGAAATGAAAAAGGAAAAAATCTTAAGATAAACATTTTGCATTGTTGCCAATTGCTTTATGGTCATTCGGCTACTTGTTTATCCACTTCAAGCCAAGCCAATCATTAGGGAGAATAGGGTCCATTCAATGTATGGATTCATATCACCATCACCATATGCAGCCAGAACTTGGAAGTAGTTGTATGTTGCTTGGACAAGTGCTACATCATACTTGGATATTGTATTATTGACTTTGACCACTATTGCATGTGCAAGATAGTTGGGCATATTTCCTATGTCTATCATTGTATACTCTTTATGGGTTGTAGTAATGACCCTAATGCATTACTCGATCTATCGTATTTATTGATGATTATATTATCCTATATTTGACCTGTGGATGTACTTCTGAGTTAAACTTGTAAATGTAACTAATTTTGTATCTATCTATTGTATTTTTCATTTCATATTATGGGATATAAATGTTATTTAATAAAAGAAAAGTTTTGTGGTTCACATTTTGGAGATGTTACACTTTCATTTGAAGTAAATCACCATTCAATAGGTCTTTGCTATAGCAAAATCATTCATGTTGCTAGAGTGTCAAGGGCTTCTTATAATCCTTGAAATTCTAGCAGTTTCCCAATACATATTAAATATACGTATAAATTGTAGGTACTAAGGTCCAAAAAGATTATAAGGAAGTCATTAGTCAGCCAAATTTCAAAGCTTAAAAATAATGAGCTAAACTGAATCATGTCTGCATTTAATATCTTATAGCCAGAAAATATTATCATCTTATAATCTGAGTCAAAGCTTAAGGAACAATATGGCGAATGCAATGTTTAATGTTGGGTACAGTAAGGGTCTCTCACCGCTTGTGTTAGGATTTCATATTGTATTCTATCGAGAGATGGTGGTACTTGACCATATTCCAACTTTTTAACATCTCTTAAGTATCATGTGTTACCATAGGTTGGTTCATGTACTTCCCAATTTGTTGTTTCCTATGAACGTGCATATTTACCATATTATCGATTCCTTTGAAAGTGTATATTTTCCATATTATTGATTCCCCTGAAAGTGCATCTTGTTTCGAAATGCCTAAACAATAGGGTCTTCAGCAAAAATGTTTACAAGCAATCCCTCTTAGATAAAACAAATGTAGAAGATGACTGATTACATGGAACACTGAGTAAGACTCCTCTCCAATTTTGGATTAAGCTTTGCGATTTTTTTATATGTTTGACAATGTAGCCATTTTGTCAAACAAGTTGCAGACCATTACAATGAACATAATTTCACCTTATTCTTAAAATCTCAATAATGTTCTCAAATAGTCATTACAGAGAGAGTTGCCAAATTTCTATATTGTCATTCCAATACCTTCCAGTCACACATATATCATTTTTACATAGCAGTTACAGTTATCATATATTTCAAAGAAAAGAACATATAGCATGCATGGCTATTATGTAAACATATTATATGCACAGCTCACAGGTAACGCTAACCTGATTACCATCTGCAGTTGGCTTCATCATTGGCGTGACCAAACTTGCATTGGTTGCTTCATGAAATTACGTGGCTGTTATAACTATCTCCGCCCACACCTTCCTTTGAATATGTGACTACACATGAGCTGCAAATGGATGGTGATGACCCTAGGCCGAATTTATAATATAATAATCAGCTAATATCTGAGGCGGCAATGATATAGAAGGTGGTGGCTAAGGATGGAAAATAACGCAGCTTAGGGAAAGTTTGAATTTCCTTGTTTGACTAACTTGTAGCTCCACGTCAACCTTTATAAAAAGATATCGCTACTAAACAAAGCATCAAGCAAATAGGCCAGCTTTACCATTATTGAGCCTCATTAAAAATTAACATAATTTCCTGTAGCCAGCAGTGGATATATTACATCCCTTAGTTAATACTGTTGTCTAATATATTTTTTTCGAGAAGCTCCATAATTAAACTCTCAGCCACAAATATTTGTTCTCCCAGCAAATATATCTTCATGCCTTTGCTCCTTATACTCTATTGACATATAATAATATGCACAAATGACCCATAGAGCCAATATACCAGCACATCCAAATCTGTTCTGAGAAAATAATCAAATGCCTTTATTCTGAAACTCTGAATAATATATTTGAAATTTGTCTTCAGAGAAGACTTCCCAAATTTCGTAAATAAGCCCAGTTGTGAACTCTGAAATGAATCCACCCATATATGAATTGGTTTTTTGTCCAATCCACCAGCTCAAAGGTTTTCGTCCTTGTGTCTCCTGAAAAGCTATGGTCTCCAAAAATGCTCCCAATAATAATTTCTCCAAGATGATCAATTCATTTCCTCTTTCCCCTTTTAACTTCACCACATTATTAAATATTTTGCATTTGTAAAGTAACTTTATTTAATATTCAAGCATATTATTTAATAAAGTTACTTTAACAATTAATGAATTAATTAAATATAAACGTCCAAAATATTATTTCAGGATAATTAATATTTAATTAATTAAGTGGACTCAATGGTGACTATTCAGAAATCGGAGACATTACATACTCTTGTTCTATAATCTTTGAACATAGAAATTAACAAATAACCAAAAATATTCCCAGCAAGATTGAACAAACTCATGGAAAAGTATCTGAGCACAGATAAGAGCAATGTCCAGAAAGTATATTTATAAAGTGGTAGGGAGATATTATAAAATATAAAGTATTATAATATCACTTTATAAGATGGTGTTTTGGCAGGAAAACCCTAAAAAGGATTATAAAAGGGATTTGTAAGGTCATTGATCATTATGCAGATTATTTTATTGAAATTGTGAAATTGTGGAGAGCTTTTGGAACAAGAGGACCAAAATCCTCGAGTCCAAGTATCGAGATTTGGACGGAAACCCAAATCATCTCGTGGGGAGGATTCAGATCAGAGTTTGTATCTGTGCTTCTAGGATCGATTGATGAATTTTGTGGGTCTTCTTCGAAGACGAAATTCTGAACATTAGGGTTTGAAGAATTTATTGATTTGCAGAATATCAATGTGTCTTGTTGAAGACAAATTTCTGAAGTATTTGCAGTTAGGAGGGTTCTCTGGAAATTTGTGAGGTTTCCAGATTAATGAATGTGCAGAATAAAATATTCATATTCAATGTGGAAGCGGTAATAGTGGATTTAACAATTATTATATTCCTTTGATCACAATCTTTGACTTTACAGGGCAGATTAAATTATTTGTGAAGAGATCAATCATTATTAACTTATGTGTGGGCCCTATGAATATTTTAATAACAAATATTATTACATACAAGAGCCGCGGGTATTTATTCTGACCCTGGGTTCAGACATAAGTCTAAACTACAGATTGGTTATTCTCTGAAGGGGCCTCTTATATCTCCACCACCCTTTATATTGCTTATTGGCTATTTCTTGTTCGAGCCGTGACTACCTTTAAGAAAGCTGTGATTCCTCGGAATGGTGCTGTGCTTCATCCTAAGGCAGTTTTAAAGGAGTCAAGTTATTCAGGATTACATATATGCTGGATGGGTCATATACTGCATTCTCAGACACTAGGTCATCACAAGGGTCTTCTGTTTAGCTGGATCCAGTATACAGGAAATATGTTTAAAATTTGCTAATTTGAGATTCGATCTGGAATATGTATATAGGGCTTCTGCTTGAGATGATTGGTCTGTGTGTACTTCTGAGCTATTTATTGCCAGCAAATAGTCCATTTCCATTGTACAATCTGTTTGTCAAGTAACTATCAATGTATCACAGTTTACAGAAATCTGAAAGTATCTTTGGCAGTCTGAAATTATCTTTCCTGCAACCTGTGTTGTGTTATATGGTTAAGCTTTTATTGCATCCCAGAATATTGAACTACCATGATATCAGAAACTCTGTGATAACAGTTAGAACAGACAATCCTAATCCACAGGAAAATCCCAAATGTCAAACTCAGTCTAAGCAGTCTTAATTGACAAATGAAATATGTCAACTTAAGCGTGAAAACTATCGTTCGAATCAGGCAAGGGTTATTACAGCAGCTGTTACTCTGTAATAATAAGCCAACTATCCAGCCCCCCTCTATAATGACTCCTTGCAGTCCATTAACAAATGTATCTTTACGATGGTCTATCAAAAAATTTATATTTATGATAGTACATTAACAAATGTATGTTTAAAATTAACAAAGTCAATCCTCACTAGAGGAATAATTGCAAATAAGCAGCTGAGTTGTAAGCCATACCTTTACAAAAAACTGTGTCCTCGTGCGCAAGGGCTGCACATAGTACAGTGAAGACAAAAAATCAATTAAAATTAAAACTGCTGCTTAGCAAAGAAACATAAAGATTCAACTCTTTTGCAAACTATCAATAAGGAATATATCTGAAACCTATTTTCTTTTCATAGCCAATATAATTGCTTTATTGAAAGCTTGAGAATGTACGAAGTAAAACCTAGTCAATAGGAAGAATAGGTGACGTACAATTAAAACTAGAATAAGTATTGAGGAATTCTTCATTCGATGAAAGACTACTCTAGTACAGTCAAAACAAGAAATAATAACAAAGATCACAAAGATCACAAGGCTCATGTGTGAATTGATAAGCGGAAAAAAATTAAATTAAGTTCCAAAGATGACAACAAATGGTCTCTGCTTTAATCAGTAGATAGTACTATCATTTAGCTGTATAAATAGAAAATCCTCATTCTGTGATAATGAACTTTCAACACTTGTGCTCTAACCTCTAAGATCAAAAAAATACGTTGAGTTTGCTTTCTAGTATTTTGTTTCCACGCAAAACCCCAAATAATACGTTGAGTTTGCTTTCTAGTATTTTGTTTCCATGCAAAACCCCAAATAATAAAATTGTATATAGTGAATAAATGGCAACCTTGTTTATTGTTTAGATTTTAGATATCGCTTAAATCAAGAAGCTTCCCTTGTAAATTTGAAGAGAGGGTTTCCTCGCCAGTTTAAGTTGCCGTGAAAAGGACAAATTAAAATACTAACAATTTTTGGCACCCACCATGGGGCACGCATTGCTGAAAATCTCATGAGAAATGACCATTTGGGCTCCTGAAGCTCATATTTTGAAGCCTAATTTAAATTGGATTGAACAAGAAGAAGAGGACATTCTAGATATTATAAGGCGTATTCTTCAAATCAAGAGAAGAATCCTTGACATTGAAGAGCAACCACCACCATACCAAACAAAAAGGAAATAAAAGAAGGCCTTGTATTA
>VDFB02104877.1:0-20492 GCA_007258455.2 Sequoia sempervirens | reverse complement strand
TTCTAAAACAATATTTTAAGTAACCCTAGACTAATAAGTCTTGTTCAAAGAATGGAGTGGGAAATCCAATTATTCAAATTTCAATAAATTAATTCATTTTGGGGGATAAAATTATTAATACTTGAATATATCATTTTGGGTCCAAGTTGGTCGTTGTTTTCTAGGGGAGCTTGTAATGAACAAATTTGGTGATTATTTTCTTGGCAATGGGAGTTACAAACTTTATGATGTCCTATTCTTGTCGGCGAGAGTTAAAAAATTTCAAATTGATGTTCCCCTCCCTTGGTCATGGGATTTGGGTTCCCAAATTGGTTTTGGTAGTGGTTTGATATATTATTGCTTGTCTTCCAAGTTGAGGTTTCATTCTATGCATTGTTTTCTCTCACAAATTGTGACGATTCTTCAGAGGCTAGTAAACTGATGAAGGATGAATCTACACGGTTGATAAAACAAGAGGATTGAGGCTCAAATATAGTTTTTTTGAGGATCTCCAAGTGCAATTTCATTTAGAGATTGTCATTGTTTCAAAATATTTTTGTTTGTGTTCTTTATTTTGGTTTGACTGAGTTTGGTGTAGTTTGGAGTGCTTAGTGTAGATTTCTTAGTTTTAGATTGTATTGTTGTTGTGAGTAGAATATTTTGATGTCATTTCAATATTCATACATGTAATTTCTTTCCATAACTTTGTATGGATTTTGGGGTGATTTTGTGTGGAGTTTACTCTAGTTTCGGTGTGAGCTTTGGCTTCCAATTTGGAGATTTGATGACGTATTTTTCTATAGCTGACCATTGTTGTTTTTTGATGTATATGACAGTGATATTGACGTAATTCCATGATAATATCTGAAATATATCATTCCATTTTAGTTGCTCAATATCTGATTTCAACAATATTCATACATGTAATTTCTTTCCATAACTTTGTATGGATTTTGGGGTGATTTTGTGTGGAGTTTACTCTAGTTTCAGTGTGCGCTTTGGCTTCCAATTTGGAGTTTTGATGACGTATTTTTCTATAGCTGACCATTGTTGTTTTTTGATGTATATGACAATGATATTGACGTAATTCCATGATAATATCTGAAATATATCATTCCATTTTAGTTGCTCAATATCTGATTTCAATTTGGTGTTCATTTCAATATAATTTGTTCTAATTTTAGTTTGATTAAAAAGGATATTTTCAGATTTGAACTAACATTTTATTGGAGGGATATTACAATACTATTAGTAAACAATATTGGATAAGTCAACATAAACATCCAATGATGAGTCAATGGTCTAGCACATAACCTAGGTGGCATGATTATTTCTCCTCATATATTTATTTTCCTTGATGGAAGTACCCCTTTAGTCCCAAACTAAACACATAATTAAATAGAAAATAGAATTTCTTTCATACTTACTCTTTATTTTTCTAGGTAACCTAAGTTAAGCTTATAGGGACTAGAAGAAATAGTATGAATCCTAGATTTCTTATAGGAAGATATTCATTGTATTCATTCCAATATCTACTTATCCATTTGAATATTAAAATTAGAAAAATTATTAATAAAATTAAAATTCCAACATAACCTTGATTGATGAAGATATTTGAGCACAATTCCACCACTTTCAAATACATTATTCACTAGATATATAATTACTACTTATATTATCAAGACTACTAATGTTTGCATGCATCCCATACATGACCTAGTTGGAAGAAAAAACATGTCAACTAGAAATGAATTAAGGAAAGAGCACCAACAACCAAAGAAAAACTAAAAAAAATCTATATAAAAGACACAAAGATATATCTATACAAAGATGAGATGTAACGCCCCGCCGTGTGAACCCCAAAGGATAACTAAATAATAATTACTGCACAATTTTTTATTTTTTTTAAAGTTAACATAACATACATGTAATACACATTAAGTCATGACATGAATTTCATTTAAGTAGATTCACTAACACATACATCCCTTGGGGTACACAAGGAGTCATTACGTGACTTAGATCCACACAACGACAATAAAGAATAAAATCCAAAAATATAATCCATAACAAAGTAAACATTAACAAATGTAACATATACATGGAAATTCATTGATAAGAAACCATCTGTGTACATAATTACAACATATGCATGATTAACTTAACACATTGAGTAACAATTTCCATGGCCAACATCCACACCGAGTTTAACATTACATTATAGTACAATGTTCTAGAGGTACAATGATACAACAGTGCAAACATGAATGGAAACCATACAACAACAATCATGATACAAATGAATAGATGAATACACAGTATCATAACTGGCTCCAAGATGGATACAACTCTGGGGTTGCTGCAATAGCACCAATCCGCACCTCTCAATCCTCGACTGGGGACCCAATGGGGTGCTTAGCACATTCCACCTGACCACGTGGGTCCAGAGACCCACCCCCCGTGCTAAGGAGCTGACAAGAAAAAGACCTCACCCAAGAACATCCAAACAGGGAACCACAAGACTCAACACCATACAAAAGTATCATAAAACTCAAGGATTACAATGACATAATCAACAACATCCAAGAGTCAACATAATAACTTAAAGTCATAAATCCTACTCATATAAACAAAAGCAATGACAGAATAAGAACTAAAGGATGGAACACTTCCAAATCAAATCAATTTAAAGCCCATAATACAATTCCAAATTGTAATTAAACAATACAATAACATCATATCACAATATCAAAAGAGTACAAGGTCATAAGTCAAATATCAATGAGATCATACAAGACCACAAAGTACACCAAAGATGTATCAAGGCAATACTCCATAAATCAACATAAGTCCATTCAACCACAATCTAAACCAACTCCCATAACATACTTCCAGAGGAACACAACAAAGTAAAACACCTGGGCAACTAGGGGAGACTGTCATCGCATAGTCCTACATGGGCTATCTTGTGCTCTTCCTCCTCCCAACCTATATGTCATCTCCATCTGTATTAATATTCCTTCCGCGGCCCTTCCTCCCAACCATACACATTAGGAGTCCATAGGGTGATCTATAAAGGAGTCACAGAAGTCTCGAAGATATAGTCATGACCTGTCAGACACGTCTTCCTCTCAAATTTTCCATTATGTGTAAGTGAAGCACTAATGAAGATTGTGGACCATTTTTAAATCTTATACGATATTACTACCCAAATTTTAAGTTATCATCACTATTAGGTTTTCACTGATTCACCGCGGGTTGTTCCTGTGTTCTTCCTGAATGCAAGTCCCCAAATGAGAGCCACTCTCCCTAGAAGACCCACACAACATCAAAACTTAAAACAAGGGTTGTACAACATACCAGGGAACATTAGATCACAACAAAAAAGCATGCAGAGGCATTACATTCATCTCTAATAAACACCAATAAGCTGTTTCTATAACTGTAGCAACTCCAACTATAAACCTAAAATCACCATTACGCATCAAAATTTGGCAAGACCAAATCACTGGAATGCATGCAACACAAAGATTTCACTGGAAGCCCAAAACAACCAAATACTCATGATTCACCAACTAGGTGGTGCAAGCCAAAAACAAAGAAGTGAGTTTTCCTAACTCCACCAACAACACAAATTTAAGAAATAGAAATCCTCTCAAAACCCGAGAGTAGCTCAAGAGAAATTCACACCGAGACAACACAATCAAAATTATCCTACACTCACTAACACTTCCAAGGTACCAAATTAAAGAACACCTTA
Source organism: Sequoia sempervirens (assembly GCA_007258455.2). Lineage (NCBI taxonomy): Eukaryota > Viridiplantae > Streptophyta > Pinopsida > Cupressales > Cupressaceae > Sequoia > Sequoia sempervirens. The sequence continues at coordinate 16,753 of VDFB02104877.1, read as the reverse complement.
AATACTCAACCACTCACAACTCCACAAAATCCCCGCATAATAATCAACAACCAAAAATTCAAACAAGAACAATATTCATTAACCAATCAATTAACGACCAGAACTAAATAACTTTACCACTTACCCATCTAAATTACTCAATTAACTAAAACAATTCATGATAACAATCACAAGTATTCTAAAAGACTTATCCATAAAGAGAACTTACAAATCAACCATTAAATGAATATAAAGGAAGTCAATTTTCAAAAGATTAAAATCCCATTTCACCAATAAACTATCCAATTCAAGAATACCCTAATCAATCACTAATCTTTCCCATACATTTAAATTTCCCCTTTCATTTATCAACATAATTGAAACTACTTAATAGTTGGGTAGTTAACTCATTTTCATTTCATAACTACTTATGTTCAAACATTATTTCCACTCTCCTTTCATCATATGTACTAACTTAACACTCACTTTAAATATTTAAATTAATTGTGAAAACCACTTAAGACCAATTGTTTATACTTTAAAATGATAATAATAACAAAACCTAAATACTCTTGGAAACTACATATTAAAACTCACCACTTGAAATCTTAAATCTATCTAAATAAATTTACACACATAGATATATTTTAAAACCACAACATATTTATATATTTTAATTTCTTGAGGAAGGAATATAAAAAAGAGAATAAATCTTTTCTAAGAATCCCTAATATTACAATATCTATGCCTTCTCTTATATATTTAGTTCAATAGAATGTTTTCAAAAGTTAGGGAAATATAATCCCCTCTCTTTACCTTAAGAAGTATAATAGGATGCCTTTTAAATATTATAGTGCCTTTTCATGGGATGGATATTAAGGCACTTTATTCCCAACTCCATCATATATTAAGGTTCATGTATAAAAGAGATTTCCCTTCCAAAAAGGAAAATTCGATGATACTCATGTATTTATTTCAAACACAAACCAACGCACTAAATCTCATGTTAAGAAAAAAGAATAGGAATAGTTCTTATCTAAAGCGACACCAATCACTAGGAAATAAACTCCACATAGTAAAAAGATGATTTGGGATTGAATGCGAACTAGCAAGTAAGGGCAACACATATTGGTCTAGCGAGTAACAATTGACAACAACTCAAAATAGAGTGAGGAGGTTGCACCTTCAAGTTGTTGACTAAATCTTCTCGAACCTATCAAGAGTCAAAGGTACATATTCATTAATTTGTATAAGACAAGGCAGTGATATCAATTATTCGATATGGGCGATAGCGGTATTGATACCAATTAAGGTATATTGCAGCAAGGATAATGATCAGAAAATGAATATATATAGAAACTAGTGATATATTCTATCAAATGGCAGTAAGACAACAAGACTATCGAAAGAACAGATAAGAACGCCTTACCTAATCAGTGATTCTTAAACAACATGTCAAAAGGAATCAAAAGCAGAGTCAAATGATATATAATGGATGGGGTGGCATTACATTCTAAAGACAACGATGGCCAAAGACTACTGTGCTGGGAGGAATAGACTTCGAATACCATCAGGGGATATATGCAACAATCCTCAATTTCATACGCAATTAATCGAATAGCAGCCAAAGAGTTAAATAAGAATGACATAGAAATAGACCATAACATAAATAGCTTACAACTATGATAGAACCACAGAAATGGAAGAGCAGCAGTGAGTCCTAAGGTAAAAGTATATACTTCCGGTGCGGCACTGTGACAGGTTTCAAAAGGAATCAGAGAGTCTGTTTAAATCTATAAACTTCTTGTTATGCTCAAGTACGCGGCTAAGACAGGTTGACAATGAAATAAGAGAGATTATTTAATTTACTACACCTTTGCAAGTCTAAAAGCTGCGGCTGTGACAGGTTGCCATTGGTTTCAGGGAGGCTACTTAATTTTGTACAATGCCTCAACTCTAAATGCATAATAAATATTGAATATTGGAATTTGGAAATATCATCATCTTCTTGCATTATTGTCAAATCCCAAATGTTATCCCCAAGACTAAAAGGAAGGAGAAATATGAGGTGCAAATACATGACTTAAGAGCAGGAGAAATAATGTACAACCTTTCCTTTTTGAACTAGACGCATTTCTGTTTGGCAGCGAGTTCCAGAGACGCGCTCAGATTTGAAGTTTGGGAGTTAAACTTTACCACGATCAAAGGTGAGCTCTCTATTATGTTAGTATATTGACAATATTTATTTTCAAGTGCTGCAACTGCGATAGAATGTCAGAAGAATCAAGCAGGTTATTTAAATCTTTAGACTTTCCTATTATGTTCAAGTGCTGCGGCTGAGACTAGCTGACAATAAGATTAGAGAGATTATCTAAACCTTTAAACTTCCTATTATGTCTTGGATGATTTCAGAACATGCATAAAGTATTGAAGACAAGACGGAAAACTCTATTCCTAAACCTTTGCCAACTTCCATGCAAGAGATGCCAAAATAGTATTAAGAAAGAATAACAATGCTTCATCCCTTACCTTAGCCGCGTCTTTATTCCATCTAGTGGCACAAGATGCACTACCCAAGCAATAGCACTAAGGATCGAATTTGCAAGCATACATTGCCCATTCCAACGAAATAAGCAGACCCAGTATATGAAGTCAGGCCACAGTGATTTCTCGCCTCATTTCCATTCCAACCTCCAGAGAATAAGGAAGACAAGGGGAGTCCAAATCATTTCTAAATCACTACGAGGACTGGGATTTATCATATGTTGGTATAGGCTCTCTCTCTTCTTTCATAGAAATTATGCCTGGCAATTCGTTCCATGGGCTTCACAGGCTGAGTTGGGGAAAATAACTAAGAAAACCCAAAATTTTTGATCTTGAAACCCTATAGCCCCGCTACCAATACCCCATGGCGAATCCTAAAAAGGGGTAACCGTACTGAAATCCTCCTTTCTTAACCTTCCCTTGCTCCTCCTTCATAATCCCCCCAGAGTTGTCTCTTGAATTCTAATTTACGAGTTTCCATGATTGAAAACTCTACCTGGGAGGTGGTGAAACAGAGGAAGATAAAGCATCTATCATCTTTTCCAGCTTTTCTTGCCATTTCCTCTTCCCAAAATCTTATCACGATGCTTTATTATTATTTATTTATTTAGCAATAAACTATTCTTTTTCCATTTTTCAATTGATTTCCTTGCTTTAATCCTTATTCAATCTTGAGTTCAAATTTTTAAATATTTTATCTACATTAATATTTTCTCAATTTTAAATTTCTTAATTAAATTCACTCATTAGACAATAATTATTTTTATTAAATTCATTTACTTACAATTATATTTCTTTCATCTTAAAATAAGAAATTTTCAATGATAATACAATTAACATTTATTATTAAATCTAGCTCTTTATTTGATCCCAAACCAAATCAAGTGACCTTAAAAATTAGATTAATTTGATAAATTACATCTAGTCATAATATTAGTGATATTGTCTAGCATAAAAAATCAAATTAAATAATGCAATCCCAAAATCCTCATGACTTAGCAAATCACCAACCACACGTAACAAGCGAAAATGACATGGCCACCAAACAACCAACTTCCTAAATTTCAAGAATGACCAAAATGGAGGGGCATTACATCCTCCCCCCCATAGACATCGACTTACTCCTGGAAGTCGAGCCCAAGCACAAACATGGTAACACCATAAACTAACAATAGTATTAATAATCATAAACACATCAACACGTTAAATCATCAATTAAATGTCACCAAGTAAGCAATGAAAATTAAACACACGAAAAATAAAGAAATGATACCAAAACAAAAGTGGTGACGGGGTTGCAACCAGACCAATCTGTCAAACACTAGGACAGATGACGAACTAGGTTGGGGAAACTTTCTTGTCAACTCCTGTGTTCAACGTCAAACCCATTGGGTGTATATAATGCTCGCCCTGTCCTGACAGGTGGAATCGAGACTTAGTTCCTGCAACCCTGCATGTAAACAAACGTTGTGCACAATACATATATATCACAAATACATTGTGAGAGGAATTCCCAGCATAGTAGGGCACTCGCGAGAGAGTGATACCACACTGTCCCTCCCACTAAACCACACATAATAGTCAAAACAATTCTAGTAACTCACAAACAGTTTGCTTCTTATTAGTTAGGCAATATTCACATAAGGATGCTAACCATAAACCTAATTCATCTACTATATCAAAATGAATTACTACTTGACATTATAAGTATCTATACCTGCATATTACAATTTCATTACCTTCATCACTACGTTTCTGAAGCCAACTTCCTATAAATCAAAAGCTACCATAGAACATTGCACATTAGTACCAATAATTCAAGTTGCATCTTAACCTCAAGATACTATATTCTGCTAAAAATCATAGAATAATTATCCACAAAACCTCACATCTTCGTTAAAACTCATAATTTTCACACAAAGAACTCCACTTTAACCATTATTCAACACCAAATCTCACATCAATTTCAATAAAAGGGTAAAATTTTACACCTTCACAGATTCAAGAAACATAATTCATCACTCAAGGACAAACTTCAAATCACAAATTGCACACACTTGACATATTCACACACATAAAACAAATCACCTTCCAAGAAAAACACATCACACTAAAAACTCAAGGGTCCATAGAGCATCCCATAGGAAGAATATCTGCATTGTGCACTCACACCAAGTGTCCTATCCTTTCCCATCAGCCTCACACCTCATCGACCACATCGGGTTAACGTAAGAAACTTAGTTCACAACAGACAAAAGAAAAGTGAAACTCAAGACTATTGAAATGCCTACAACATACAACATAGTGCCCAAGATATGAACCTATGCTCTGATACCATGTTGTAACGCCCCGTCATGCGAACCCCAAAGGACAATTAAACAATAATTACAGCACAATTTTTTTTTAAATTAACATAACATACATGTAATACACATTAAGACATGACATGAATTTCATTTAAGTAGATTCATTAGCACATACATCCCTTGGGGTACACGAAGAGTCATTACATGACTTAGATCCGCACAACGACAATAAAGAATAAAATCCAAAAATATAATCCACAACAAAGCAAACATTAACAAATGTAACACATACATGGAATTCATTGATAAGAAACCATCTCAGGTGTGCATAATTACAACATATGAATGATTAACTTAACACATTGAGTAACAATTGCCATGACCAACATCCACACCGAGTTTAACATTACATCACAGTACAATGTTCTAGAGGTACAATGATACAATAGTGCAAACATGAACGGAAACCATACAACAAGAATCATGATACAAATGAATAGATGAATACACAGTATCATAACTGGCTCCAAGATGGATACAACTCTGGGGTCGCCGCAACAACACCAATCCACACCTCTCGATCCTCGACCGGGACCAATGGGGTGCTTAGCACGCTCCACTCGACCACGGTCCCGAGACCCACCCCCATGCCATATTTCCAATGCTAAAACACTGTTCCGCAACATCCAATAGGGGTCCCGCGACCTAACGCCATACAAAAGTATCATAAAACTCATGATTACAATGACATAATCAACAACATCCAAGAGTCGACATAATAAATTAAGATCACAACTCCCATCACATAAATCAAAGAAATGATCAATAAATAAGTAACCAAAGGATGATCATGAAACACTTCCAACCAAACTGAATTAATAAACATAATACAATCCCAAATTGCAATTAAAATACAATAACATCATATCAGCACCATACAAGGTCATAAGTCAATATCAATGAGGTCATACAAGACCACAAAGTACACCAAAGATGTATCAAGGCAATACTCCATAAATCAACATAAGTCCATTCAACCACAATCTAAACCAACTCCCATAACATACTTCCAGAGGAACACAACAAAGTAAAACACCTGGGCAACTAGGGGAGACTGTCATCGCATAGTCCTACATGGGCTATCTTGTGCTCTTCCTCCCAACTGGAGGTGCCGGTCCCATCTATGGATATCCTGTGCCCTTCCTCCCAACTAGAGGCGCCGGTCCATAGGGTGACTCATGCGGAGCCGTAAACCTCTCGTGAAGACGAGGTCACGACCTTGCCGACCACGGCCTTCTCAGCCTTCCATTAGTCTGCGAAAGCACTAATGAAGATGAGACATCCATTTTTAAATCTTATAATGATATTACTACCCAACCCTCCTAAGTTAATGATTAGGTTTTCACTTGATTACTAACTCACTCGTGGGTTATCTTGTGCCCTTCCCCTTAAACGGGGCGTCGGCCCCCACGAGGAGCCACTCTCCCTAGAGACCCAACAACATCAAACCAAAAAACCAAGGGTTGTACAACATAACAAGAACATTAGATCACAACAGAAAAGCATGCGAGGGATTACCCATCTCGCAATAAACACCAACAAGGTTGCTCATAAAATCAGGTACAACCCAACCATAAACCCAAAATCACCATTACGATCAAAATTTGGCAAGAATCAAATCACTGAAGAATCACATGCAACAAGATTTCCCTCACTTCTGGAAGCCCAAAAACAAATCAAATACTCAAGGATTCACCAACGAGGGTAAGCCAAAACAGTAAGAGTTTCCAATCAACTAACAACACAAATTTAAGAAATAGAAATCCTCTCAAAACCTAGGAGTAGCTCAAGAGAAATTCACACCGAGACAACACCATCAAAATTATCCTACACTCACTAACACTTCCAAGGTACCAAATTAAAGAACACCTTAAATACTCAACCACTCACAACTCCACAAAACACCCGCATAATAATCAACAACCAAAAATTCAAATGAGAACAATATTCATTAACCAATCAATTAACGACCAGAACTAAATAACTTTACCACTTACCCATCTAAATTACTCAATTAACTAAAACAATTCATGATAACAATCACAAGTATTCTAAAAGACTTATCCATAAAGAGAACTTACAAATCAACCATTAAATGAATATAAAGGAAGTCAATTTTCAAAAGATTAAAATCCCATTTCACCAATAAACTATCCAATTCAAGAATACCCTAATCAAACTCTAACCATGCCCATACATTTAAATTTCTCCCTTCTTTTATCAACATAATTGAAAACTACTTAATAGTTGGGTAGTTAACTCATTACCATTTCATAACTACCTATGTACAAAACATTATTTCCACTTTCCTTTCATCATACTAACTTAACACTCACTTCCAATATTTAAATTAATTGTGAAAACCACTTAAGACCAATTGTTTATACTGTAAAATGACAATAATAACAATACTCTAAATACTTAAACTACATATTAAAAACTCACCACTTAAAAATCTTAAATCTATCTAAATAAATTTACACACACAGATATATTTTAAAACCACAACATATTTATATATATTTTAATTTCTTGAGGAGGAAAAAGAGAATAAATCTTTTCTACGAATCCCTAATATTACAATATCTATGCCTTCTCTTATATATTTAGTTCAATAGAATCTTTTCAAAAGTTAGGGAAATATAATCCCTTCTCTTTACCTTAAGAAGTATTATAAATAATAGGATGCCCTTTTAAATATTATAGTGCCTTTTCATGAGATGGATATTAAGGCACTTCATTCCCAACTCCATCATATATTAAGGTTCACGTATAAAAGAGATTTCCCTCCCAAAAAGAAAAATTCGATGATACTCATGTATTTATTTCAAACACAAACCAACGCACTCAATCTCATGTTAAGGAAAAAGAAAAGGCATAGTTCTTATCTAAAGTGACACCAATCACTAGGAAACAAACTCCACACAGTAAAAAGATGATTTGGGAAAGAATGCGAACTAGCAAGGAAGGGAAATCCTTATTGGTCCAGCGAGTAACAATTGACAACTCAAAACAGAGTGAGGAGGTTGCACCTTCAACTTCTTGACTAAATCTTCTCAATCCTATCAAGTGTCAAAGGTACATATTCATTTATTTGTAATAAGACAAGGCAGTGATGTCAATTATTCGATATGAGCGATAGTGGTATTGATACCAATTAAGGTATATTGCAACAAGGATAATGAGCAGAAAAAGAATATATATAGAAACTAGTGATATATTCCATCAAATGGCAATTAGACAACAAGACTATCGAAAGAACAGATAAGAACGCCATACCTAATTAGCGATTCTTAAACAACATGTGAAAAAGGAAATCAAAAGCGCAGTCAAATGATATATAATGAAAGGGGTGGCACCACATTCTACAGACAACGATGGCCAAAGACTACTGTGCTGGGAGGAATAGACTTCGAATACCATCAGGGAATATATGCAACAATCCTCAATTTCATACGCAATTAATCGAATACCAGCCAAAGAGTTAAATAAGAATGACATAGAAAAAGACCATAACATGAATAGCTTACAACTATGAAAGAACCACAGAAATGGAAGAGGAATAGAGTCCTAAGGTAAAAGTATATACTTCAGGTGCGGCGCTGTGACAGGTTTCAAAAAGAATCAGAGAATCTGTTAAAATCTATAAACTTCCTGTTATGCTCAAGTATGCAGCTAAGACAGGTTGACAATTTCAAACAGATTTATTACCCACATGTACACTCTGCAAGTCTAAAGCTTTACGTGACGGTTGCCAATGGTCGCGAGTTACTTAATTTTGTACAATGCCTCAACTTCTTAAATAATGAAATATTTAAATGATGACAATTTGAAATATCATTATCTTCTTTGCATGGCTGTCAAATCAAATGTTATCTCCAAGACCTGTTAGAAGCGTATAGCAAGAGGTGCAAATACTGACTTAAGAGTAGAGAAATAATGTATTAACCTTCCTTTTGAACTGACGATTTTTGTTTGGTAGCTAGTTTCTAGGAGACATGCTTAGATTTGAAGTTTGAGCAAAAACATCACTAATATGAGCGTAGCCTCTGACATGTTAGTATATTGACAATATTTATTTTCAAGTGTTGCAACTGCGATAGAATGCCAAAAGAATCAAGCAGGTTATTTAAATCTTTAGACTTTCCTATTATGTTCAAGTGATGCGGCTGAGACTAGCTGACAATAAAATCAGAGAGATTATCTAAACCTTTAAACTTCCTATTATGTCTTGGATGATTTCAGAACATGCATAAAGTATTGAAGACAAGACGGAAAACTCTATTCCTAAACCTTTGCCAACTTCCATGCAGGAGATGCCAAAACAGTATTAAGAAAGAATAACAACGCTTCATCCCTTACCTTAGTCGCGTCCTTATTCCATCTGGTGGCACAAGATGCACTACCCAAGCAATAGCACTAAGGATCAAATTTGCAAGCATACATTGCCCATTCGAACGAAATAAGCAGACCCGGTATATGAAGTCAGGCCACAGTGATTTCTCGCCTCATTTCCATTCCAACCTCTAGAGAATAAGGAAGACAAGGGGAGTCCAAATCATTTCTAAATCACTATGAGGACTGGGATTTATCATATGTTGGTATAGGCTCTCTCTCTCCTTTCATAGAAATTATGCCTGGCAATTCGTTCCATGGGCTTCACAGGCTGAGTTGGGGAAATAACCAAGAAAACCCAAAATTTTTGATCTTGAAACCTTGTAGCCCCGCTACCAATACCCCCATGGTGAATCCTAAAAGGGGTAACCGTACGGAAATCCTCCTTTCTTAACCTTCCCTTGCTCATCCTTCATAATCCCCCCAGAGTTGTCTCTTGAATTCTAATTTATGAGTTTCCATGATTGAAATCTCTGCCTGGGAGGTGGTGAAACAGAGGAAGATAAAGCGTCTATCATCTTTTCCAGATTTTCTTGCCATTTCCTCTTCCCAAAATCTTATCACGATGCTTTATTATTATTTATTTATTTAGCAATAAACTATTCTTTTTCCATTTTTCAATTGATTTCCTTGCTTTAATCCTTATTCAATCTTGAGTTCAAATTTTTAAATATTTTATCTACATTAATATTTTCTCAATTTTAAATTTCTTAATTAAATTCACTCATTAGACAATAATTATTTTTATTAAATTCATTTACTTACAATTATATTTCTTTCATCTTAAAATAAGAAATTTTCAATGATAATACAATTAACATTTATTATTAAATCTAGCTCTTTATTTGATCCCAAACCAAATCAAGTGACCTTAAAAATTAGATTAATTTGATAAATTACATCTAGTCATAATATTAGTGATATTGTCTAGCATAAAAAATCAAATTAAATAATGCAATCCCAAAATCCTCATGACTTAGCAAATCACCAACCACACGTAACAAGCGAAAATGACATGGCCACCAAACAACCAACTTCCTAAATTTCAAGAATGACCAAAATGGAGGGGCATTACATCCTCCCCCCCATAGACATCGACTTACTCCTGGAAGTCGAGCCCAAGCACAAACATGGTAACACCATAAACTAACAATAGTATTAATAATCATAAACACATCAACACGTTAAATCATCAATTAAATGTCACCAAGTAAGCAATGAAAATTAAACACACGAAAAATAAAGAAATGATACCAAAACAAAAGTGGTGACGGGGTAGCAACCAAACCAATTTGTCAAACACTAGGATAGATGACGAACTAGGTTGGGGAAACTTTCTTGTTAGTTCCTATGTTCAACGTCAAACCCATTGGGTGTATATAATGCTCGCCCTGTCCTGACAATGTAGGTGGAATCGAGGCTTAGTTCCTGCAATCCTACATGCAAACAAACATTGTGCACAATACATATATATCACAAATACATCGTGAGAGGAACTCCCAGCATAGTAGGGCACTCGCGAGTGAGTGATACCACAATGTCCCTCCCACCAAACCACACATAATAGTCAAAACAATTCTAGTAACTCGTAAACAGTTTGCTTCTTATTATTTAGGCAATATTCGCATAAGGATGCTAACCATAAACCTAATTCATCTACTATATCAAAATGAATTACTACTTGAAATTATAAGTATCTATACCTACATACTACAATTGCATTACCTTCATCACTACGTTTCTGAAGCCAACTTCCTGTAAATCAAAAGCTACCATAGAACATTGCATATTAGTACCAATAATTCAAGTTGCATCTTAACCTCACGATACTATATTCTACTAAAAATAATAGAATAATTATCCACAAAACCTCACATCTTCGTTAAAACTCATAATTTTCACACAAAGAACTCCACTTTAACCATTATTCAACACCAAATCTCACATCAATTTCAATAAAAAAGGGTAAAATTTTACACCTTCACAAATTCAAGAAAACATAATTCATCATTCAAGGACAACCAAATCACAGATTCCACACACACTTGACATATTCACACACATAAAACACATCACCAAGAAACACATCACACTAAAACTCGAGGGTCCATAGAGCATCCCCGACAGGAAGGATATCGGTGCATTGCGCACTACACCGAGGGTCCTATCCTTTCCCATCAGTTTCCTGCACCATCGACCCGACACCGGTTAACAGAAGAAACTCAGGTTCACAACAATGACAAAAGAAAAGTGAAACTCAAGACTCACGGGTCTAAGCAAAAGGTTACATAGTGAGCACACATAGTGCCCAATGTATGAACCTATGCTCTGATACCATGTTGTAACGCCCCGCCGTGTGAACCCCAAAGGACAATTAAACAATAATTACTGCACAAAATTTTATTTTTTTTAAAGTTAACATAGCATACATGTAATACACATTAAGTCATGACATGAATTTCATTTAAGTAGATTCACTAACACATACATCCCTTGGGGTACACAAGGAGTCATTACGTGACTTAGATCCACACAACGACAATAAAGAATAAAATCCAAAAATATAATCCATAACAAAGTAAACATTAACAAATGTAACATATACATGGAAATTCATTGATAAGAAACCATCTGTGTACATAATTACAACATATGCATGATTAACTTAACACATTGAGTAACAATTGCCATGGCCAACATCCACACCGAGTTTAACATTACATTATAGTACAATGTTCTAGAGGTACAATGATACAACAGTGCAAACATGAACGGAAACCATACAACAAGAATCATGATACAAATGAATAGATGAATACACAGTATCATAACTGGCTCCAAGATGGATACAACTCTGGGGTTGCCGCAACAGCACCAATCCACACCTCTTGATCCTCGACTGGGGACCCAATGGGGTGCTTAGCACATTCCACCCGACCACATGGGTCCGAAGACCCACCCCCCGTGCTAAGGAGCTGACAAGAAAAAGACCTCACCCAAGAACATCCAAACAGGGAACCATAAGACTCAACGCCATACAAAAGTATCATAAAACTCAAGGATTACAATGACATAATCAACAACATCCAAGAGTCAACATAATAACTTAAAGTCATAAATCATCAAGACAAATCAAAGCAATGATCAAGAAACAAGTAACCAAAGGATGATCATGAAACACTTCCAAATCAAACTGAATTAATAAATAAAATACAATTCCAAATTGCAATTAAACAATACAATAACGCCATATCACACAATAGGAGTACAAGGTCATAAGTCAAATATCAATGAGATCATACAAGACCACAAAGTACACCAAAGATGTATCAAGGCAATACTTCATATATCAAGATAAGTCCATTCAACCACAATCTAAACCAACTCCCATAGCATACTTCCAGAGGAACACAATAAAGTAAAACACCTGGGCAACTAGGGGAGAGTGTCATCGCATAGTCCTACATGGGCTATCTTGTGCTCTTCCTCCCAACTGGAGGCGCCGGTCCCATCTATGGCTATTATGTGTTTTTCTCGATCCCATCCCCGCGCCAACCAACCTGTGGAAGACGAGGGTCAATGACCTTGCCGACCACCTAATCTTCAAATTTCCCTTCCATTATCCGGCCGGCTAACTAATGAAGACACTTATTATCCATTTTTAAATCTTATATAATGATATTACTACCCAACCCTCCTAAGTTAATTATTAGGTTTTCACTTGATTACTAACTCACTCGTGGGTTATCCTGTGCCCTTCCCCTTAAATGGGGCACTGGCCCCCACGAGGAGCCACTCTCCCTAGAGACCCAACAACATCAAACCAAAAAACCAAGGGTTGTACAACATAACAAGAACATTAGATCACAACAGAAAAGCATGTGAGGCATTACCCATCTCGCAATAAACACCAACAAGGTTGCTCATAAAATCAGGTACAACCCAACCATAAACCCAAAATCACCATTACAATCAAAATTTGGCAAGAATCAAATCACTGAAGAATCACATGCAACAAGATTTCCCTCGCTTCTGGAAGCCCGAAAACAAATCAAATACTCAAGGATTCACCAACAAGGGTAAGCCAAAATAGTAAGAGTTTCCAATCAACTAACAACACAAATTTAAGAAATAGAAATCCTCTCAAAACCCGAGAGTAGCTCAAGAGAAATTCACACCGAGACAACACCATCAAAATTATCCTACACTCTCTAACACTTCCAAGGTACCAAATTAAAGAACACCTTAAATACTCAACCACTCACAACTCCACAAAACCCCCGCATAATAATCAACAACCAAAAATTCAAACAAGAACAATATTCATTAACCAATCAATTAACGACCAGAATTAAATAAATTTACCACTTACCCATCTAAATTACTCAATTAACTAAAACAATTCATGATAACAATCACAAGTATTCTAAAAGACTTATCCATAAAGAGAACTTACAAATCAACCATTAAATGAATATAAAGGAAGTCAATTTTCAAAAGATTAAAATCCCATTTCACCAATAAACTATCCAATTCAAGAATACCCTAATCAATCTCTAACCATGCCCATACATTGAAATTTCTACTTTCTTTTATCAACATAATTGAAAACTACTTAATAGTTGGGTAGTTAACTCATTACCATTTCATAACTACCTATGTACAAAACATTATTTCCACTTTCCTTTCATCATACTAACTTAACACTCAATTCCAATATTTAAATTAAGTGTGAAAACCACTTAAGACCAATTGTTTATACTTTAAAATGATAATAATCACAAAAACTCTAAATACTTAAACTACATATTAAAACTCACCACTTAAAATCTTAAATCTATCTAAATAAATTTACACACATAGATATATTTTAAAACCACAACATATTTATATATATTTTAATTTCTTGAGGAGGGAATATAAAAAAGAGAATAAATATTTTCTAAGAATCCCTAATATTACAATATCTATGCCTTCTCTTATATATTTAGTTCAATAGAATGTTTTCAAAAGTTAGGGAAATATAATCCCCTCTCTTTACCTTAAGAAGTATAATAGGATGCCTTTTAAATATTATAGTGCCTTTTCATGGGATGGATATTAAGGCACTTTATTCCCAACTCCATCATATATTAAGGTTCATGTATAAAAGAGATTTCCCTTCCAAAAAGGAAAATTCGATGATACTCATGTATTTATTTCAAACACAAACCAACACACTAAATCTCATGTTAAGAAAAAAGAATAGGCATAGTTCTTATCTAAAGCGACACCAATCACTAGGAAACAAACTCCACACAGTAAAAAGATGATTTGGCATTGAATGCGGACTAGCAAGGAAGGGCAACACATATTGGTCTAGCGAGTAACAATTGACAACAACTCAAAACAGAGTGAGGAGGTTGCACCTTCAACTTGTTGACTAAATCTTCTCCAACCTATCAAGTGTCAAAGGTACATATTCATTTATTTGTATAAGACAAGGCAGTGATATCAATTATTCGATATGGGTGATAGTGGTATTGATACCAATTAAGGTATATTGCAGCAAGGATAATGAGCAGAAAATGAATATATATAGAAACTAGTGATATATTCCATCAAATGGCAGTAAGACAACAAGACTATCGAAAGAACATCTAAGAACGCCTTACCTAATTAGCGATTCTTAAACAACATGTCAAAAGGAATCAAAAGCACAGTCAAATGATATATAATGAATGGAGCGGCATTACATTCTAAAGACAACGATGGCCAAAGACTACTGTGCTGGGAGGAATAGACTTCAAATACCATCAGAGGATATATGCAACAATCCTCAATTTCATACGCAATTAATCGAATACCAGCCAAAGAGTTAAATAAGAATGACATAGAAATAGACCATAACATAAATAGCTTACAACTATGATAGAACCACAGAAATGGAAGAGGAACAGTGAGTCCTAAGGTAAAAGTATATACTTCCGGTGCGACACTGTGACAGGTTTCAAAAAGAATCAGAGAGTCTGTTTAAATCTATAAACTTCCTGTTATGCTCAAGTACGCGGCTGAGAGAGGTTGACAATGAAATAAGAGAGATTATTTAATTTACTACACCTTTTCAAGTCTAAAAGTTGTGGATGTGATGGGTTGCCAATGGTTTCAGGGAGGCTACTTAATTCTGTACAATGCCTCAACTCTAAATGCATAATAAATATTGAATATTGGAATTTGGAAATATCATCATCTTCTTGCATTATTGTCAAATCCCAAATGTTATCCCCAAGACTAAAAGGAAGGAGAAAGGTGAGGTGCAAATACGTGACTTAAGAGCAGGAGAAATAATGCACAACCTTTCCTTTTTGAACTAGACGCATTTCTGTTTGGCAGCGAGTTTCCAGAGACGCACTCAGATTTGAAGTTTGGGAGTTAAACTTCACCACGATCAAAGGTGAGCTCTCTATTATGTTAGTATATTGACAATATTTATTTTCAAGTGTTGCAACTGCAATAGAATGCCAAAAGAATCAAGCAGGTTATTTAAATCTTTAGACTTTCCTATTATGTTCAAGTGATGCGGCTGAGACTAGCTGACAATAAAATTAGAGAGATTATCTAAACCTTTAAACTTCCTATTATGTCTTGGATGATTTCATAACATGCATAAAGTATTGAAGACAAGATGGAAAACTCTATTCCTAAACCTTTGCCAACTTCCATGCAAGAGATGCCAAAACAGTATTAAGAAAGAATAACAACGCTTCATCCCTTACCTTAGTCGCGTCCTTATTCCATCTGGTGGCACAAGATGCACTACCCAAGCAATAGCACTAAGGATCAAATTTGCAAGCATACATTGCCCATTCGAATGAAATAAGCAGACCCGGTATATGAAGTCAGGCCACAGTGATTTCTCGCCTCATTTCCATTCCAACCTCCAGAGAATAAGGAAGACAGGGGAGTCCAAATCATTTCTAAATCACTATGAGGACTGGGATATATCATATGTTGGTATAGGCTCTCTCTCTCCTTTCATAGAAATTATGCCTGGCAATTCGTTCCATGGGCTTCACAGGCTGAGTTGGGGAAATAACCAAGAAAACCCAAATTTTTTGATCTTGAAACCCTGTAGCCCCGCTACCAATACCCCCATGGTGAATCCTAAAAGGGGTAACCATACGGAAATCCTCCTTTCTTAACCTTCCCTTGCTCATCCTTCATAATCCCCCCAGAGTTGTCTCTTGAATTCTAATTTATGAGTTTCCATGATTGAAATCTCTGCCTGGGAGGTGGTGAAACAGAGGAAGATAAAGCGTCTATCATCTTTTCCAGCTTTTCTTGCCATTTCCTCTTCCCAAAATCTTATCACGATGCTTTATTATTATTTATTTATTTAGCAATAAACTATTCTTTTTCCATTTTTCAATTGATTTCCTTGCTTTAATCCTTATTCAATCTTGAGTTCAAATTTTTAAATATTTTATCTA